>JAIEZT010001318.1:16667219-16684719 GCA_019594935.1 Periophthalmus modestus
GAGTCTTCTTTTTTTTTTTATTTGAATTGTATTTCTATTTTAGGGGGGTTTGGGTTTTTTTTGAGAGACGTGGTCTTAAACTTTTGATCAGCTAATGAACAGCTGTTTCAGTTTAATGCTTGTTTGCAATAAATTGCTTACTCACATTTTTTTTTGTCTCATTCCCATTTCTTCTTTTTGCATTTTTGAAGCACTACTTTAAAACATTCTTAATATCCAACAGTGCAAAATGTGAACACTTGCATTTTTTTTCAACTGGTTTTAAAATTTTGATCAGAAGTGTATATCCCATGATTTCAACTGAAATTTTGATTCACACTCCTATCAGGGAAGCTGAATCATCACATATTATTGCTGTGAAAATATTCACCTGGCTGACCGGTTGAGTCCTCTGGTCTGGGGCCCAGTGAGATGGAGAATACTGCATTTTTGGGAAAGGTGTGGTCAGAGTCACCAAAGACCGAAATCTCTCTACCTGACAGTGAGTATGCTGTACCTGGTATGCATAAGGATTATGTGTGTAGTTCACTGGCATCGGGGGCACCATCACTCCTCCAAAACTTGAGTAGTATGGCTGCGACAAAACAAACAGAACCTAATATGAACACCAATCCAAACTACCAAATTTTCCAGACTATAAGTTGCACTTTTTTCATAGTTTGGATAGGCATGTGACTTATATGTGAAATTATTAAAATATGTAATATTTGAATATGTTATATATGTATAATATATTCACATCTTAGTTACTGTCACACTGACGACTGTGCAAGGGCACTCTAGGCTTGTGTAACACAGCCACGCGGAAGCGGCTCTTCATCTACTTCCGGAGTGATGCTTCATTTACTTCCGGAGCAGGGAGAGTTGTTTCAGAGGTGACGCCGAGGATGAAGAATTCAATGGATTAGTGATTTGGAGTGAGATCAAAAGTAAACTTGTTAGCTTGTTTTTTATGCTTTAGTTATCAACTGTTAATATCTTACGTTAACATACCAGACTGTGTGTGTGTGTGTGTGTGTGTGTGTGGTGTGTGTGTGTGTGTGTGTGTGTGTGTGTGTGTGTGTGTGTGTGTGTGTGTGTGTGTGTGTGTGTGTGTGTGTGTAATACCTGTAAGAAAATTTACTTGACTCGTTTTCTTATATACATTTCATATTTTAATTCCCCTTCATTTATAAGACCATAAAAGTGATAATTTTTCATTTGGAACAATATTGCAAATGTTTTAGTTTATCATAAGTCTAGTTTAAGGTTGCAAAAACGACTTCCTTTCCGGTTCAGCCTTTTTTTTTACGCTAATGCTAAGTCTGACCCGACAGAAAATATATAAGAAACAATTGAGAAGTAAAATATAAAGTTTTGGGTTCACCGGTTTCTTTACTAGCAGGCAAAGTGGTATGTGTATTTTCCGTATGTTCATATGCAATTTTTGTGTGTATACATAATATGAGCCAGAGCTTATATTATATTTTATGTGTTTGCTAGTGATGAAGAAGTGAGGCCACAGTAAACATCAGTGAAAAGAATTCTCGTGTCTCTCGTGTTTGTGGACAAGCCAGCGTAAACATATCAGACACATATTCAGTTTGTTGTCTATGTGTTACGTTAGCGTGCTGTACAGCTATTTAGCCTATTGTTCTCTATTTTATTGCTATAATTATAACTTGCCTTTAAAGATAAAATGTCTGTTCTTGGTCTCGGATTTTGTAAAATAAATTTCCTCAAAAAATGTTACTTATAGTGCTGGACAACTTATAGGTTTTTTCCTTCATTATTACACATTTTTTTCGCTGGTGCGACTCTGGAGCAACATATAGTCCGGAAAAGTAATCACTCCTTGATAATGACAAACTCAGATAAGAATTTATAAACTATAATTAAACCAACTATTGTTCTGCCCATACTGTATATTTTGTAATTGTACTTCAACACCTATCTTGATTTACCTATAGCAAGTTCCTAGTTTGTGAATTTTGCTCAATGAAAACAATAAAACCTTTTCTGATTCAGATGATCATTAATACACCCTTTCTTAAGATTGGATTATCCTTTCTGCAGAGGGAACAGGGGCCGTATTTATAGTCTGTGTGGCCAATGTGGCTGCAGACAGTAGAAGTCAAAACTAGGAACTACTTATGTCTGCACAGACCATCTGCATAGTTACAAATTTTCTCAAGACAGCGATGCGGAAAATCAGGTCCATGTTTTCAAAAATGGAAATTAGGCCACGCAGCATGTTAAGCATAAATCAAGCTTAGCAATGAGTTGCATCATATAAAAGAATTGCACATCACAAATGATATATATTTAGCAATATGATATGGTCCAGTCCTAATCTATAATGTACCTGACTGTATGGGTTGCCTCCACTGATGATGGGTGAAGGGCACCCACCCATGGGTGAGCAGCACGTGCAGTAGAAGTACTGTGTGGGATTCATCCATGGAGCTGGACAAACAAACGGGGGAGGCAGAGACCCTGGGGAGCGAGCAGAGCATTAGGACAGTTTTCTATTGACAACTGCTGACCCATTTGACACAGTACTTACTGGCACCTCTTTCTTTCATGATGGCTGGGCCCAACTTGAGTTTGCGACCTTTAAAACTGATTGGTTGCTATATTGAGAAAGAAAACACTTTTAATGGTAAGGAATAGAGAGAGTTTTGGACCATATTCACTTACGTCAATGATTGACTGAATGTTGACTTCTTCACTGAAGTACACAAAGCCGTACCTAAGGCACAAGACAATGAAGACCAAAACCACACAGTGCAACCTTCACAGCTCCATGAGGATTTACCCTTTGCAGATCCCTCCACGATATGTGATTATTTTGACTTCTTTAACAGCCCCGAATCGTGCAAAGAAGTCACGCATTTCATTTTCATCTACCTGTAGAAGACAAATGATTTTGTAACATCACTTATTCAATTTGACCATATTCAACTTTGTAAACTGCCCCTGTGGGACTAATCCGTAATTCCTCTTCCCTAATTATGCCATCTGTTTATGATGACCTATTTTTTGAATTAATACAATGCAGAAATAAACTTTCCTGATGGAATTGGTACAGACCCAAATTTTTAAAACTACGGGCAGAGATAGTTTTTAATCAAAATAGCTACATGGCATATCATTAAAACAAAGGTGAGAATAAGAAGTTCACAGGGAATTTCCTTGAGAAATGAGAAGAAGTCAGTTAAGAAAAACAATCCCTTACCTTCATATCAATTCCACCAACAAACAGGGCATTGGGAGTGAGCTTGCCTTCAGGCAGAATGTATCCATTTGACAACCTAAGGGAGGGGGAGGTCTGGGGTGCTGCTTCTGGGCTTGTTGATATCCTTAGAGAGGGAATTGAAAGACAGAATTAGACAATTTTGTATGCATCATCTGTCTCTAGAACTTAAAATGCACACATATTTGGTACAGCATGAGTGATATTCAGGTTTCAACAAACAATTATGTTTGCTTTTCTATTTGTTAATAAGCCTATTAATGAGTGAGCAAGTTTGCGTCTTATAATAGAAAACACTCAAATGTGAATTCTTCTTGGAGTCTGTAGCAGTGCATTGGTTAATTTGGCTGATTGATCAATTTAAACATTAACGCCAAGTCATAATGTCCAGCCTGTAGTCTCTATCGTCTAGCCCCCAGATTAGCCAATAGCTAATGGTCATGATAATTAGAGGTCGACTGAAATTTAATTCACATATCATTGCTAAGAACCTATGTTACAAAATGGCTCAGCGGTACCCCTCGGAAAATGAAAATGCATTATCAGATGGAAGGGGGCAGAACCTCATGATGGACACATAAAACTAAGCAGGTACATAGTGCATCGCGAGATCTCGTCAAAAAGTATATTATGGCCCTAAACCACACAGGACATCAGCCATATTATCGGTAATTGCAACTGGGAACATCCAAAATCTAGTACTCATACTTCAACAAAGTTAGCCTAGGGTTTAGATTTGACGAACTCCAAGCACAGGCAACATCATCAGAACACATCTGGAATCAAAAGATGTTAAAAAGAATTTGCGCAAGTCTCAGGGTGTGGGCGTAACCACCTCTTAACGAAGCAGCCATTTTGAAAGTATTTGAATTCCTGTAACTTTTGCAAACATCGTTGGATTCAGACAAACCCAATGTCGCGTTTCTGTATTTGGATGATCTGGACATACTGATGTATGAATTAAACTTGTATCTTTAAAAATGGCCCTCCAGCGCCCCCTGCAAACTCATAATGGAAACGGAAAAATGCAGTTTGTTGTAAACTAATGAAATTTGTTACACAAACCCTTAATTTAATTCTGATCAAAAACACCAATAAAGATCTCATTTTATCTACAGCCATATTCACACACAACACCTTAAATTTATGAACAAAGTCAATTGGAGATCCAAAAAAATGTTTTTGACATAATCCAATGAAATTTGGTAGGCACATTCTTTACCTGACCCTGAGCCAAAAAGTCCATGGGGATAACACCCTATATCTGATGTGAAGGTGGCCATTTTGAATCAAAATATGCAGATGTCAAAAAGCCAGCCTTTATACTTTACCAAACTTGACATAGGGTATTTATTTCATGGACACCAAACCACATCATCAAGACATACCTGGGATCAAAAGTCTCAAGTAGGGATGCACAACAATATTAGTGCTCGATTATTATTGGTCAATAATAGCAATTATAACATCACACTGATAATTCTATTATTAAATTCTATGATAAAATTACAGAGTTTATGAGCAGGCTACAACTCTATAGTGTTACTTGATATTTGTAAATGTCACATTTTTAACGCTTTATATGTATTGCACAGTCTGCTTTAATCAAATTTAGGCCTATAAAATAAAACAAACAAATAAAAAATAAGTTTTACATTTCAAAAATCTGGTTCATTTAAAATGTATTATCGGTTTTACTTTATCAATGACACACATATTCAAATTATTGATTATCAGTATTGGTTGGGGATAGGTAAAAAAATCTGTTAAAACTATTATGGAATTTTAAGTTCAGATGAATTTGTGTGGAAGAAAAAAGATACATTTTCCCTATTTTCTTGCATTGGAAAATGCATTGGAGATACAAGAAAGGCTCCTTACTGAAATTACAGGAAACTACCGTTTTAAAAGTAATCTGCTCTTCATTTGAGTGTCCCTCATGGAGAATAAAAACGCAAAAGAGAGAGAAGACATTTAGCTTTTATACTGAGTTTAAGCCTTTTCTATTTAAACTCTAAATTAGAACATATTTACGCCAAAAGGAGCTTACCATTTACTGCACTTCAACTTTATTTTTTAATAATTATTCATCTTTTTTGTTTTGACAATTTTCTATAGTAGTTGCAGAACATTTTTAGTGGAGAAGAATTTTGTTGTTGTGATAAAGTGGATAGAGGGTTTAGGGTGGACAGTGTGGGAGCCCTCCTTCCCGCTGAAGCGCGCCCTTCTGCGGGTACAAGGGCTGTGAGTTTTAATGTTTGAAGGTAGTAACACAAACCTTCCTGGCAAATATTTAAACTTCCGCCACAAAAGACAGTATAAAAAGTGTTCCTTGAGTTTCACTACTTTGTTCAATGCATTTTCCACACAATTAGCCAGTGCGCCCTTTGTGCACTTCGCGCATGTTAGTAGATACGCATGTTAGCACTGCAGCTTAGCACGTAGCTTACTTGGAGCACAAACTACCTCCTTCGTTGGTAATTGCCATATTGCATGTTGTTAAACTGTTGTAATTTTCTCACATGTGAACACGTTTACTTGTATAACATGATTCGCATTGCGTACGGGTAAATGCAAAAGTAAAAGTACTTACCATGACTAAAACAATAAAAGAACATGAACTAGAACAGAAACAGGGCGCAGATTGCCGCGTTTCGCGCGAGAGCCAACAACAACTACGTCACACAACAAGACCACACCCAGCGCGTGCACGCCCAACAAAACAGGAACAAAACAAACTTAAACTTTTGAAAATATTATGAAACTAAACATGTTCTCCTAAATTAATTAATTTATGCATCTATGTATGTATGTATGTATGTATGTATGTATGTATGTATGTATGTATGTGTGTGTATTTACATTAACTTTTAAAGCGCCAGCAGACAGTGGCGTGGACTTCTGTTTTCCAGGTAAACTACACCACATGTCACTGCCAGCAGAGGGCGCCAAAGGAGCACATTGGACTATCTTAGATCGCTCTAAATACTGATAAAAAACTAATTATAAAGGCTAAGTAAACAAGAAAAAGTTTCAAATCAATATAGCAAAATTTAAGATTTTTTTTTCCTATTTACCTCACCTTGTTTTAGTTTTTTACCTTATTTAATCAAACTTAATTATATTCAAGGGCAATATATATCCATGCCCCCATTTTTCTTCTAAATTATTTTGGTGCATTATGGCTATTGTAAACATGTGTATCCTTAAAATAAATTAGCCACCTTAGCCACAGAGGACACATGCCAGAGTCGTGAGTGATGACCTCAAGGGTGTTGTGCAAACTATGAATTACTATTAACTAGTCACCTGGCAATCCACACTATATACCTCTGTATTTTTAAACAGGATATCGGTCTCTGCCTGGGCACCACTCCCTCGTCGTGCCTCGAGCCAGACAGTAGGCTGCTGTGCAGTCAGGTTTGTTTATTTCAGTGATGCCTGAAACAAAGTTGCTCATTGGTCACCCCATCATTTTGAACACAAGGAAAAATTCTCCCACCTCAAAGTTTAGTGTGTTGCTCATTGAAACCCACCAAGACACAGTAAGAAACATGCAAACTCCACACATAAAGGCCCTATGCGCTACAATATACAATAGTGACCTCTTGATCAGGGAAAACCAGGTGATGTATTATTAGTTTGTAACTTTTCTATATATTTCACATGAACTATTCCACTGGACAAAGTGCATTGAACACAAAGGACAAAAACTGTGAAGCTTATTTTTTGGTAACTTTATTTTATTCATTCTCTCAATTGGCATTTGATAAGAATCACAAAAAACACATGTGTGCTTCAAGAAGTTTATTTGAAAAGATTAATTTGTTTGTTCTTTTTGCTTGGTTAGTGAATCATCTGTACATCTTCTTTCGAATACATTTGATATTTATTTAATTTTAATGTATTAATTTAATATTTATTTAATTTTAATGTATTAATTTAATATTTAATAATTTTAATGTATTCATTTGATATTTATTTAATTTTAATGTAATAATTTGATATCTATTTATTTTAATGTATTAATTTGATATTTTTTTAATTTTAATGTATTAATTTGATATTTATGTAATTTTAATGTAATAATTTGATATTTAATTTTTAATGCATTAATTTAATATTAATTAATTTTAATGTATTAATTAAATTTTTAATTTTAATGTATTATTTGATATATTATTTTTAATTTTAATGTATTAATTTGATATTTATTTATTTTTAATGTAATAAGTATATAATTATGTAATTTTAATGTATTATTTGATATTTATTTAATTTTAATGTATTAATTTGATTTCTTATCTTATTTTAATTTATTAATTTATATTTATTTTTATTTTATTTTATTAAACTTAATTACATTTTTTCGGTATCTAATGGTTCAATCAGTGGTGGTTAAAAAATATGTTTAGTTTAAATAGGGATCAAATTTTTATGAATTGGAGGGAGAGGGGGGGGGGGGGGGGGTGTCTATTTGCATCCATCACTCTTCATCTCTGCATGGGGGAGCTTGGTCTGGTCTGCTGCAGGAGGAACCCTCATCACCACCAGCTCTGTGGGAACAAACACAAGAAGAGGGGGAGCAGGAAACGAAATATCTGATCCCTAACTTTTTTAACAACATGTTTTTTTTTGTTTGTTTAACACTAAAGCACAAGAACCACACTATTTACAAGCTATTTACAACAGAAATAACAGAATGATAACTAATACATACAGCACTATAGTAAACTTAACATCTGTCATATTTTTGCAGATTTCTTTAATTTTTTTGTTTTTTTGTTTTTTGTTTCACACTAAAACACCACACCACACAAGAACCACACTATTTACAACAACAACAACAAACAATAAAACTATTTACAGAATAATGACTAATACATATCTGCATGTATGTATTTTAGGGACATATTAGGCCCATTTTCAGAAGAATCACGGATTGTGTAGTGACCTGTTTTGTAGACGGCTTACATGGTTTTGCCAGACAGTAGGGGAAGCGTACGCCCCCTACTGTATCCCACAGCATCTTGTTTGTCTGTCGGCTGTTTGTTTCACAAACGTTGGTAAAGAATTCACAAATTAGGCCATCCACAAATTCAGATCACAAACATAAAAAAATGCTTTTACACATATATACATACGCAAATTAAATTTTATATACATAAATCCATAAATGCAAGTCAGGCATTGCAAAAAAAGTCTGAAGCGTACACCCCCTACTGTCTGGCGTTTTATCCTGTGTGTGATAAGAAGTAGACTCCCTTGTCACAATTTATGCTCCTTGGACCTGCTCATTCTTTTATTTCCAAGCAGAAACAGCCAAATCATGGGTTTCAAGCTATGGCAACCGCCCTGTGTGGTCATATCAATTAACCAATTCAAAGCAAATATTATATCTTTGTGAGTACTCGGTGAGAACCAAAGTCCTTCAAATCAGGAAGGAATTGTTTGTCTAAAACACTTGAATAAACAAACAAAATGCAGTGGGATGCAGTCCTGGAGAAGGCATCAGGCAGTAGGGGGCATATGCTTCCCCTACGGTCTGACAAAACCACGTAAGCCGCCAACAAAATTTGTCTTTACACCATCACGTGACCCTTCTGAGGAAGGCTACAGAAAGTAGCTGAAACATGTAAAGCAGCTAAACGCAGCCCTGTCTGACAGAACACCTACTATTATACGAATATCAATTTTTTTATATTTTTTTTTTTGTTTTTTTCCCCACACTTATGTACAATATGATACATATTTATTTACATATTTATGTCATAGTTAGTTGGGATCTGTGGAATCCCAGGTCAAAAATGATAGAATATGGGAGATGAATGGTCTGAAGATCCCTGCAACAGCAGCAAAGAGCGTAGCAAGAGGAGCAGAGAGGGCCTTAGCAGGAGGAGTAACACGGGGCTTAGCAAAAGGAACAGGGTAGACCTTACGAATAGGGCGAAGAGGAAGGGGCTTAGCAAGAGGAGCAGGGAGGGGTTCAGCAAGAAGAGCAGGGAGGAGCTCAGCAAGAGGAGCAGGGCGGGGCCTAGTAGGAGGAGCAGGGTGGGGCTTAGCAGGAGGAGTAGGAAAGGGCTCAGCAGGAGAAGCAAAGAGGGACACAGCAGGAGGAGCAGAGGGGGGCTTTCGCGGCCTAGCGAGGGATGCAAAGAGGGGCATAGGAAGAGGATCCAAGAAAGGCTTAATAGGAGGAGGAGGAGGAGGAGGAGGAGGAGGAGTGAGGAACTCAACAAGAGGAGCAAAGAGAGAATTTACAGGAGGAGGAATAGGCTTAGGAAGAGGAGCAGAGAGGTGCTTTGGCCGGAGCCTAGCCGGAAAAGCAGGTGGGAGCCTTGGCCGCCAGCGAGGGGAAGAGGGGGGCAAAGCAGGAGGAGCAGGGTCGGAGAGAGAATGAGAAGTAAGGAGAGACATAGCAGGAGCAGCAGAGAGGGGCATAGGAGGAGCAGCAGAGGTGGGGATAGGAGGAGTAGCAGGGAGGGCCGTAGCAGGAGCAGCAGAGGTGGGCAGAGCAGGAGCAGCAGGGAGGGGCTTAGCAGGTGGAGCAGAGAGGTCCTTAGCAGGAGGAGATACGCAGGGCTTAGAAGGAGGAGCAGGCTTAGCACGAGCAGCAGAGGTGGGCACAGCAGGAGCAGCAGGGAGGAGCATAGCAGAAGTAGCAGGGAGGGGGCATAGCAGGAGTAGCAGGGACGGACATAGCAGGAGCAGCAGGGAGGGGCATAGCAGGTGGAGTAGAGAGGACCTTAGCAGGAGGAACAACGCGGGGCTTAGCAAGAAGAGAAGTGCGGGGCTTAGGAGGAAGAGCAGGGCATAGAAGAGGAACATGGCGGGGCTTAGCACGAGCAGCAGAGGTGGGCACAGGAGGAGCAGTAGGGAGGAGCATAGCAGGAGCAGCAGGGAGGGGCATAGCAGGAGCAGGAGAGAGGGGCATAGCAGGAGGAGCAGGGAGGGGGATAGTAGGAGCAGGAGAGAGGGGCATAGCAGGAGGAGCAGGGAGGGGGATAGTAGGAGCAGAGAGGGGAATAGCAGGAGGAGCAGGGAGGAGCAGGGAGGGGCATAGCAGGAGGGAGGGAGGGGCATAGCAGGAGGAGCAGGGAGGAACATAGCAGGAGCAGCAGGGAGGGGCATAGCAGGAGCAGCAGGGAGGGGCATAGCAGGAGAAGCAGGGAAGGGCATAGCAGGAGCAGCAGGGAGGGGTATAGCAGGAGCAGCGGGGAGGGGCATAGCAGGAGCAGCAGGGAAGGGCATAGCAGGAGAAGCATGGAGGGGCAAAGAAGGAGGAGCAGGGAGGGGCATAGCAGGAGCAGCGGGGAGGGGCATAGCAGGAGCAGCAGAGAGGGGCATAGCAGGAGGAGCAGGGAGGGGCATAGCAGAAGCAGCAGGGAGGGGCATAGCAGGAGGAGCAGCAGGGAGGGGGGTAGCAGGAGCAGGAGGGAGCGGCATAGCAGGAGCAGCAGGGAGGGGCATAGCAGGAGCAGTAGGTAGGGGCATAGAAGGAGGAGCAGGGAGGGGCATAGCAGGAGGAGCAGGGAGGGGCATAGCAGGAGCAGCAGGGAGGGGCATAGCAGGAGCAGCAGAGAGGGGCATAGCAAGAGGAGCAAAGAGGGGCATAGCAGGAGGAGCAGGGCGGGGCATAGCAGGAGCAGCAGAGAAGGGCATAGCAGGAGCAGCAGGGAGGGGCATAGCAGGAGGAGCAGGGAGGGGCATAGCAAGAGGAGCAAAGAGGGGCTAGCAGGAGGAGCAGGGCGGGGCATAGCAGGAGCAGCAGAGAAGGGCATAGCAGGAGCAGCAGGGAGGGGCATAGCAGGAGGAGCAGGGAGGGGCATAGCAGGAGGAGCAGGGAGGGGCATAGCAGGAGGAGCAGGGAGGGACATAGCAGGAGCAGCAGGGAGGGGCATAGCAGAGCAGCAGCAGCAAAAGGGGCATAGCAGGAGGAGCAGGGAGGGACATAGCAGGAGCAGCAGGGAGGGGCATAGCAGGGGCAGTAGAGAGGGGCACAGCAGGAGAAGCACGGAGGGACATAGCAGGAGCAGCAGGGAAGGGCATAGCAGGAGCAGGAGGGAGGGGCATAGCAGGAGCAGCAGGGAGGGGCATAGCAGGAGGAGCAGGGAGGGGCGTAGCAGGAGCAGCAGGGAGGGGCATAGCAGAAGCAGCAGAGAGGGGCATAGCAGGAGGAGCAGGCAGGGGCATAGCAGGAGCAGCAGGGAGGGGCATAGCAAGAGGAGCAAAGAGGGGCATAGCAGGAGGAGCAGGGAGAGACATAGAAGGTCCAAAGAGGGGCGTGGCAGGAGGAGCAGAGAGGGGCATAGCAGGAGTAGCAGGGAGGGGCATAGCAAGAGAAGCAGAGAGGGTCATAGTAGGAGGAGTAGGGAGGGGCATAGCAGGAGCAGCAGAGAGGGGCATAGCAGGAGGAGCAGGGAGGGGCATAGCAGGAGCAGCAGGGAAGGGCATAGCAGGCGCAGCAGGAAGGGGCATAGCAGGAGCAGCAGGGAGGGGCATAGCAGGAGCAGCAGGGAAGGGCATAGCAGGAGCAGCAGGAAGGGGCATAGTAGGAGCAGCAGGGAGGGGTAGCAGGGAGGGAGAAGGCAGGGGCATAGCAGGAGCAGTGAGAGAATGAAGGAGTGTGTGTGTTTGCATGAGTGTGTAAGTGGGTGTGAGTATGAGTGAGCGTGTGTGTGTAAATGTAGGTGTGTGTCTGTACATGAGTGTGTGAGGACTTAGCTCCAGATGTGAGGACGTGTGCAGGAGTCTGGACGTCCGGAGCAGAGCTGGGCTTTGGCTCACACGGATCTGTGGAGATAAACATTCGTGTCAGACACCGGTGCTGCAAACAGGGCTCACATACAAGAATACATCAAACCCAGAGAGGACAACAAAAAGGGGGTCTAAATGACAAAACTGTAGAGACAAAACACTTCTCACGTTTATGCCAAAAGCTGAACACACATGGCAAAACAGCTATTGTTGACCAGTGAAGTTCATTACTATTACAACGTTTTAAAGCCGGCACTTTAAAGCAGCTCTTTGCATACATGTTATATTAGAAGATACTGTTTGTATTAATAACCCCAAATGCATATGAATGTTTTGAAATAACACACTGGTAGCTGGTCTTACCCTGTTTTTTTGTTTTTATACTTGCCCTCTCAGTGTCTAACAGTGTCTGCAGTACTAGATCAACAGTGATTTTGATCAACAATTTATCATGTTTTAAGGTCAACTATATTTGTAAAGCGAAGACATGTTACAATGCTTTTCTGCATAGACGCACCCAATTAGTGAGTACATCTCTATTTCAACATACACATTCATCTGACACACTGTGTGCACCTCAAGAGTGTCCTGTACAACACTTTATTCTCAGCCACTGAAAGGCCACAAGGCAAAAAGCAGTAGTTGAAAACATATGGTACTCTAAGGTCAAGTCCAGAAGGCTAATAGTTGTTGTTGAAATTTCAAAATCTGGTATTTTCAAATGACAGACCACAAAAATGAGCAACATGAAATCATATCTGAAGGAGTAGTGCAAGAAACACATATGTTCAAATAATGTAGTATTGTCAACAGAAGCTTGTAATCTTACTCACAGTGAGAAGAGAAAGTAGCCAAAACTTTAACTCAAGTAAGAGTACTGTTACTTCAATAATAAGCTATTAATCAAGTAAAGGTATGCTGCTAGAAAAGTTCTGTGAAATAACTACAAT
The DNA here is from genome assembly GCA_019594935.1 of Periophthalmus modestus. Lineage (NCBI taxonomy): Eukaryota > Metazoa > Chordata > Actinopteri > Gobiiformes > Gobiidae > Periophthalmus > Periophthalmus modestus. The sequence continues at coordinate 16,680,162 of JAIEZT010001318.1, forward strand.
TTATTTAAAATTTACTAGAGTAAATACAGTAGTCTGCTGTATTTGAGTACAGAGGAAATCATAAACGCACAAGGGCGCACATTTATTTGAATAAACTCACTGTAAACACGATCTGCGTTTTGTTAAAATGTCATTTTGATATATTTATATTTGTATTCTGTGTAATACCGCATAAGGACTAACGTGAACATGGAAAGTCACAAACCTCACGTGTTTTTCTCGCTAAAGTCTCTTAGTCCGAGTCTAGGAGCAGTCCGTAAAAGTCTGGGTGAAGTTTGGGTCCAAAGTTATGTCTCTTTTCCGAAGAAATCGTCAAATGAAGATCACAAATGCAGGTTTTTTGGCGCAGCCGAGGTTTGCAAAATTTGCAAGAGAGTTTGAAACACGCGCTTGGCAACAACAACAACAACAGTACGCACGTGCGCACTGACGTCAGCACGCGCGCGTCTTTGCGTCATCTATAACCAGGCGTGGATCAAATACTCAATTTTGTTAGCTATCAAAAAACTCAAGCTAAACAAATCTCCTGGCACAGATGGGTTAAGCTCTGAATTCTATAGAACCTTTTCCTCTGAGCTTGCTCCCTTTCTGTTAAACATGCTTTTAGAGAGTATAGAAAAACAACAACTTCCTCACACACTGTGCCAGGGGCTAATCACTTTAATTCCAAAACCACAAAAAGATGCTATATTCTTGGATAATTGGCGGCCTATCACCTTACTCAATAATGATTACAAAATTTTAGCTATCTGCCTGGCAACCAAATTTAAAAAGTACTAAATGATATAATAGATGAAACACAGAATGGCTTTATGAATGGTAGATACATCATTGACAATATAAGACTCATTCTTGACATTTTAGATTATTCCGATCTCATTTCAGAAAACAGTCTCATTCTATTTTTAGATTTCCAGAAAGCATTGGATTCAGTGGAACATGAAATTCTGTTTAAATCTCTTGACCTATTTGATTTTGGTGAGCATTTTAAAAAATCTATTCGCACCTTATACACTTTAGGGAACAGCTCTATAAAACTACCCCATGGAACAACCCATAGATTTTAATATAGAACGTGGAATACGCCAGGGCTGCCCCATTTCTGCCTTCTTATTCCTATTACCTATGCAAATTTTAGCCAATTATATCAAGAATAGTGATCTTAAAGGAATATCCATTGCAGGAAGAGAAATACGGTTAAGTCAGTTAGCTGATGACACAACACTGTTTTTAAATGACTTTAGTCAGGTAAACTATGTTATTAACTTATTAACCACATTCTCCTTAGCTTCAGGGCTCAAATTAAACCTTTCCAAATGTGAAATACGCCCCATCAAATTTTGTAATGCATTACAAATATCTGGAATCCCTGTGAAACAAAAAGTGAAATTCCTTGGCGTTACCATTATAAAGGAAGACAAAAGACAAAATGAAAACTTCAACTCTCTCGTGCAAAGAATTCAAACAAAATTTAATATGTGGCTTCAAAGGGATTTGTCAATCTCAGGTAGAATCTTGTTGTCCAAAGCTGAAGGGCTCTAGTCTAGTTTATGCCAGCTCTGCCCTCGATGTTTCCAGTAACATAAATGCACAAGTGAACAAAATGTTATTTGACTTCATTTGGAAGAAAAAAACACACCTCATTAGAAAAAACATAATGATTAATAAATTGAGTGAAGGTGGATTTAATGTACTAGATTTTCAGAGTTTACACTCCTCTTTCAAAATTAAATGGATTAAAAGATACTTTTTGAACCCAAATTCTTTATGGAACTTCATTTTAACACATGTATTTGAAGCATTAGGAGGTTTAAACTTTATTCTAAGATGTAATTACAGCATTGACAGGCTTCCAGTTAAACTTTCTAACTTTCACAAACAGTTACTGTTATGTTGGTCTTTAATACATAAGCATAACTTCTCACCACACAAGTGTTACATATGGAATAACAAGGATATATCTTTTAAGCAAAAAACTCTTTTCTTCAAAAAGTGGATAGAATATGGTATTATCTATGTTCACCAACTATTTAAGAAAAAAGGTATCACCTATTCATACAGTGAATTCCTCAGTGTTTATAATTTCCCAGTAAAGCCAAGAGATTATGCCATTGTTTTCAACGGTATTCCTTCTGGTGTGAAAACGCTGATGTCCACCTACGTCCACACCTCTAATGATGATCCTCTGAAGGAGAAACTGTTCATTGGGAACTATGATCCATTTTTGAGTTTTAAAACCAATAGCAAATGTATAAGAGAACTTATCGTAAGGGAAGCCATCAGTAAACCAGCTTCTGTTTTTGTTTGGAACAATGAATTTACGGACATTAATTGGAAACATGTTTGGCTTTTACCTAGGAAACACCTTGTAACCAATAAGATTCCTGAGGTATGCCTAAAAATTCTACACAGATGTTACCCTGTCAATGCTGTTATTTCTAAATTTCGCTTAAATGTAGATCACTTTTGTTCATTCCGTCATAGCAGTAAAGAAACCACCACTCATATGTTTTGGGATTGCTCACACACTCAAATCTTTTGGAATGACCTACTTTTGTTTGTGAAAAGAAAGCTTGATGTAAACCTACAACGTAATGCAAAACATATAATTTTTTGTGTCATTGAAAAAAGATGTGGGAAAAAAAAAGATATACGTATTGAATCTAATCTTAATCCTGTCAAAATATCATATTCACTCTTGTAAATTCTCCAACCAGAAACCCAAACTTGCTGTATTTAAATCCTTTTTGTCCTCTTATACAATTTCTTTAAACTATTGTTCAAACCCAAAAGCCCTGAAAACAAAAACACTTTACACAGAATTTGGAATTTAAAATATACTACTGTATTTAATTTGTATTGATTTACTTATTTTTTTATATACATTTATTTAAGATCTTTGCACATGCCTTATGAATGTAATGAAATATAATGCTTAAGCCTCTTGCCATTGTTCATTGTTTCTATATTTGTATATTTGTAATAAATTTCATTAATAAAAATAAATAAATAAATGAAAATACTCAATTTTGTTTATTAACCCTCTGATGCATGAATTATGAAAGCCTTGGTCAAGATTTTTTTCTGAAGTGTTTTCATTCTTTTTAGGACATGAAAAATGTTTAACTTGTTTTTTTTCCAAAAATAAAATATTTTCATAAAGTTACAGACATGTCCAATCTAGTGGACAACATGCGCCTGAGCACTCACTTGTGAACTGACACATATACAAACACATGCTTCTTTTTATGCTTTGAAAAACATTTCCACAATTTTCGGGAAATTTCAACTCTGTATAGGTGCAATGCTTAGGCCTGAATAAGAAAACCAATCTTACACCTGAATGTGTCATATAATCTTCCAACAGGAGAAACACTGAGTCTCCACAGTTCTATAAGGGTGCAGGATAGTATTACCAAGCCCTTATATTAGCATTTTGGAAGAAAACATGAACTGACATTTTCGTCCCTGCATCTTTGAACACTTCTATGTTCATCACACCTGAGCTGTATAAGTTCGCAAAGCGTCCAGGGCACATTGGCACAGCATTGCATGCAGATGTATTAGGTTTTCTGTCTTCTTGCAGCATCGTGGCATCTTTTTGCATTTTTTCTTTCTCTGCATTGCATGTTTTGCATTTTTTAAGATACATCTAGCTCAGTGATGCTCTATCTAGATCAGTGACCCCAGTACAAATAGGGTTTTAAGTGTATTCTCAGCCTAAAAATCATGGAGAAACACGCGTAAAAGAGAAGCTTTTTCCATGTAGTAGTTTTTTTCAAACTACTACATGGAAAAAGCCTTTCCATGTTCTTATATCCATTTCTTGTGACCTATTGGAGTTGGATGCAAGTAAAACGGTGAAGCCATGATATCAGTAAATAAGGCTTTAATCTGACCTTTTAAAAACACATTAGGACACACCTGTATGATACTTCACATTTTAGGACTCCAAATACTACACTGTTTTCTGGTCTCTGTTATAATGCTGTTTCCTCATCACAAACAGACCTGGAGTTGTGTTTCTCATTCACACATGTTTAACACACAAACCCTGCATATTTAGGCTGAGTTCTTCTCTCAGACAGAAAATACTCTGTTCCACCTTGTGATGTCATGTGGTAAGTGATAAATGTGTCAGATTTCTATTGGGGCCTATTTATCCTTTTTCTTTTTGTTTTTTTGTGTTTTTTTTCAAACTACTATTATCTAACTAAGTTTCCTGTAAATGACATACTGACAGATTGTACTTTGCTCCAGTCGGTCTAGGTGACAGCTGTGCAGATACCTGCTCTGATGTCCTCTCGCGCTGTGAGCACCTGCACAGATACATGTCCCAGAATGGAACAAATGTGATCAGGATGCAGAAGGTTTGTATGCAGCCATTCTGGGGTAGGTTATATTTGCTAAACTGAAGAGAATGAATTAGCCCAACTAATGAATTCAGCTTATGAGTAGACCAAGTACTTTTACTTTCAAACTAAATTACTCAAGTAGTTGTAGAAAGAAAGAGTAAAAAGCAATTGAAAGAAATGCTAGGTTACTAACTGTTTGGAGG
>JAIEZT010001318.1:16689719-16834719 GCA_019594935.1 Periophthalmus modestus
CGCCCAAGATCTCAACATCGCCAAACTCAAGCAGAAGATATGCAAAGTGCGCCCAAAAGGAGCTTGTATCCTTCAATTTTTATTCATTCAATGGTAGATAGATAAACATAGTGACAAATACAGAACATATACGTATACAGTACAAGACCGTACATGTTCCAGTCAACAGTATGATTTAAAGTTCAAACATCGGAAGAGGGGAATGATAATAGTAATAATTTTAAAGTAAGTAAACGCAATAAAAACAGAGAATATATATATATATATATATATATATATATATATATATATATATATATATATATATATATATATATATATATATATATATATATATATATATATATATATATATTTTTTTTTTTTTTTTTTTTTTTTATTATATTATTTTTTTTTAATGTATGAAAGTAACCCAATGTAAGGTAAGGGGATGAAAAAAAGTTATCATTTTTATAAATTGTAAGTAAAATACACAGTTTTTATTTTTTATATTATGTGTTTATGTTTTTCCCCACTTTCCTTCCCTTCATACCCTTTCATTTTGAATTCATCAAATTGTGCTGTTGGTAAAATGACAAATAGGCAACAGTAATTGATGGGCAATGTATGACTTTAACAAGATCATAGATTCCACTTCATCTGTTGCGAGACGGACAACTGCACTGAGGGCCGGGTAAGAGTCAAAGTAAATATAAGATGACATGTGAAATAAGGAGATGATAGATTAAGTAGCTATGATTTTACTTGTTGGTATTTTGGAGCAAAGCCAATTTTATGTTTTATATAATTTATTTAAATCCACAGTATGTAACTTTGCAGCCAAAATAGACTAAAATAAAAGCATGTTTTTTCCAGTTGTTTTTATTACTCTGAAAAACCTAGAAAATCATGCATCCTTAGTTACAGCGAGTGAGTCATATTTGGCCTGGAGGATACCTCCTCCTACCTGTTTCCATGGAAATATTTTTCCTTTGGCTATAATATTATCTCTATGAAGAATGTTCTTAAATGTGGTTTTAACTTTCTATATTTATGAAATCATGCTGGGGACGGTCCACCTCCAGAGAGTTACATACAGTATCTTTAAGTCCAGAAAAAAATTTCAAAAGACATATTATGCTTTTTCTGTTTTAAATAAACCATTACATATATACATCATTATTATAACATTTTGTTCATTGTAAACCTCAGTATTAATCTAAAACAAAAATGCATTTTTCAACTCTGGCAGTTGAGGCGCTGAGACTTAAGCGTGCCGTGTGAATGCACAAGACTCGATGTGTGGATGATTGAAACACATTGCTAAAACGCCGGACCAGCCTGAATGCGCATCCTCCATAGACTTTGCATGTAAACCTGACTCTCCTGACGCCACAGTCTGAATGCAGCATAAGACAGTATGGGGGAACCATTCTAATATAGACAAAAAGCTAATCAAAATGAATTTTTAAATAAAGATAAATAAAGATTTTAAATAAAGACTTAAAAAAAACTCTTTTAGGACTAGATTAGTTGTACTGTCATTCATTAAGTTGCTTGAAATATAAATACTGTGTTAACTGAATGTGATATTGAAGTGACTATATTTTGCCAGGTTTCACAGTTCAGTGACACCTTTACCCCCTCTGTCAAAAAAAGTGCCCAGAAGTCGCTCCATAAGTCCCAAGGAACAGCGAGATATCATGATACATCAAGAAAAGAAACACAATAAACTAGACCCCACAGATAAGGACTTAAAGGTACCAAATATAGTGAATGACCAAGTTTTATACTGCAGTATCAGTATAAATTGCTTTATCTTAGAGGTACGAGTACTATATCAACACTATCCCGTGCTCCCTGCTGCCCCCGAGCCCGCTCACCAGATGGACAACATTCTGAGCCTGCTGCCCCCTCTTGGTGTGGGGGAGAAATACAACCACAAAGGGCAGTTATTACGAGCCAGCCTGGAGGAGGAGGTCAAAATGAACTACGTCTTTGAGCTCAAGAAAACTATAGGTATTTATTTGATCATTTAAGCCTTTTAATTATCTATCTATCTATCTATCTATCTATCTATCTATCTATCTATCTATCTATCTATCTATCTATATATATATATATTATATATATATATATATATATATATATATATATATATATATATATATATATATATATATATATATATATATATATATATATGTAGCATAGACAAAAATCATATAGCTTAAAATAAACTATTTTGAAACATGCGTAATTGTATGTAAAAAATAAAACAAGATGTGTTTATGATTGCATAAACCATAGACAATCACACACACACACACACACACACACATATGTATATGTGTGTGTGTGTGTGTGTGTGTGTGTATATATATATATCCTCCTGACTACCAGTAGTTCAAATTTGTCCTCTCTAGAGGACATAAGTAAACCTGAATATCTCCAACGCAGTGCATACAACTGAAATAAGTCCTTTTGACATCTACAGAGGACGTTTTTAGGGCTTTTCAATGATACCAAATGTGAAGGGGTGGGGCTTTGGTACCTGTTTTTTTTTCCATCAAGGAAATGCCGTCCCATCACTCCAAGCACATTTCATGGGAACAATAAAAAAATAAGTGGGAATGGGAAAAATAAGTGCATTTTACTTTTTATTGAGCAAATTTTGGCTTGAAATGTTGATGGCATATTTAATATAAGTGTTTAAACAACACATTTAAACATTGTCTAATTAATTTTAACAGTTTTTTAGTGTAGTATGAAAGTGTTTCAAAAATGTAGTGGACAGATGATATCTGGAAAATAAAAACTTTTTTTTGAAAAAAAAAAGGTTTTCAGTATTCCAATTACCTTACAAGAGATGAGAGAATTTTAAAATAAAGGTGATTGGACAACATTTTTTTTCTTCTGGTAGTCAGGAGGATATAAAATTCTCCTCCTCACCCTCTGCGAGTGGTCTTTTTATCCCCTCTTTTTCCATGCTCGGGACCTCTACCAGAGGCCTGGGAACTTGAGGGTTCTGCGCAGTACCTTTGCTGTTTCTAGTACTGCACTTTTGTGGACTGAGGTGTCTGATGTTTTTTCCTGGGATCTGCTATAGCCACTCCTCCCTTTTGGGGGTCACTGCCCCGAGTGCTCCGATTACCACGGGCACCACTGAGGCCTTCACCTTCCAGGCCTTCTCCAGCTCTTCTTTGAGCCCCTGGTATTTCTCTAGTTCTCATGCTGGGCAGGGAAAGCATACATGGAACGGCATAACCAAGTGGCGGGCACAGTGTACAGTTTCCCACAGTGGGAAACACCTCCAAAGGTAGTGGAGAATGATCGAGCCAAGATCCTGTGGGACTTCCAGATACAGACTGATAGAATGGTGATGGCGAACCAACCAACCGGACATAGTGGTGGTGGATAAACAACAGAGCAAAGCCGTTGTGGTGGACATTGCAGTACCAAGCGATGGGAACATCAAAAAAAGGAGCATGAGAAACTAGAGAAATACCAGGGGCTCAAAGAAGAGCTGGAGAAGGCCTGGAAGGTGAAGGCCTCAGTGGTGCCCATGGTCATCAGAGCACTCGGGGCAGTGACCCCCAAACTGGAGGAGTGGCTACAGCAGATCCCAGGAAAAACATCAGACATCTCAGTCCAGAAAAGTGTAGTACTAGGAACAGCAAAGATACTGCGCAGAACCCTCAAGCTCCCAGGCCTCTGGTAGTTAGTTAGTTTATTAGTTTATTTTAAGCTATACGATTTTTGTCTATGCTATGTTTATTGTGTTAAGTCATAAAAGAGAAAGTTAAATCTGAACCGTTATCATTTTTATTAACAAACACCACACAAAGATGCAAGCAATAACTTATCAGGTTGATGTATGTATGATGTATGATTGATGTATGGAACTCTAAATTGACTACTACACATAATCAATCTAGGATGAGTCTCTGAAAGTGATCAGGACCTATCGGGACCTTGAGATCCAGTTGAGAGAAAAGCACAGACATTTTTCTGTCCACAAATACACAAAGTGCTTCCTTCTGCACAAAAACAAAGCAGTCTGTATTTTTGCTAAAATAGGCTTAAGTACATCTGAAGTACGTCTGTTGATATTATCATTTGGTTTCCTTTGCTTTGTTTGGGCACTTCACCGTTGGCTCTGCCAAAACCACAATTCTGCTCTGTGATTGGTCTAAAAAACTGGTGTCCAATGTATCCTGTGACTTTGTGAACTTGAAACAATTCATCTCGGTATGTAAGGTTAAGCAATAACTGTATAGTAAATACATATTTAGTAAAAGCTATTTTCATCATAAATGATGAAAAGTTCACTGCTTGAATTGGCAGTTTGATAGTGACAGCATTACTAGCCAACGATTAAATCATGCCTAGAGTTGAATTCCTTGAGTCAGTGATGGCACAAAAATATTATGCAATACAATTTGTACAATATTAATTCCTCTCATTTGATTTGTTATTTACACAGACATCTTTGATCAGTGTACGTATTTTTAAATGTATCATACGTTTATGATTTTGTGAAGCCATAGTACAGTTCCGGTTGTTTTAGATTGTGGGGAAATGTTTTGCTGTGGGGGTACCACAATCTCCTCTGTTAGTGGGAGACTGATTTGAAACGTTAGTTATGTTGTACAGTGGACTACATCCTGATGGAGCCCTCCGAGCTACAGAGGCTGTCCATCGGCTCCATCCCACAGCCCTTCCCCCAGAGGGTGGTCCGAGCTCCGGTGCCCTGGGCCCACGGCTACAGTCTGGCTAAACAGTGGCACCAGCAGCACCTGTTCACCGTCAGCCAACTCATGCTCCTACTGCAAGACGCATGGATGAGCAGGTGAAAGGACTCATTCAAGCAACACTATTGACAGTTACACTGATCTTATCTTTGAGCAGTCCTTCTTTAACTATATAGTGTTTTTTATGAAGCTGCCTAGAACTTTAGACTATGGGGTGTAAACACTTATATTTCATCCATTATATTTCTTCTACCATATTATAGGGGTGGGTGATATGGCAAAAAATAAATATCACAATCTTCTTGGAGCCAGATCACAATTCATGTACACTTTGTATTTTTGTATTGCCTAGGAATGTGAAAAGTACTAAAAATCTGATACAAATCAATACTAAAACTAGTATCGAAGGTAGATACTCGAACTTGCTTACTTACTTACTTGAATGCTTCAGAATGATCTTGAGCTGTATCAGAACAAGACCACATATACTAGTTTGTACCCATGGACTAGTATGGAACCTACCTGGAAGACAGATTACACAGGAAGACTTTGTAACATGGTAATATACATGGTAATATACATGGTAATATAAAAGAAAGTACCACGATTTAATGTTGAAAATGACATTCTATTGACTAAATAACAAATGTTTTCTATTATCATCGTGATATTGGAGGCAGTATTGAGTACTGAGTATTGAATCTATTCTTTAGTATTGGAATCAAGTTTGAAATTTGAAAAAAAAAAAAACTATTGCTTTTTAGATACCGGTAAATAACGTAATCTGCTTCTTCTGAAAGTTTACACTTCATTGTGATTGATTAAATCCAGCTGTCAGTCACTCCAATTAGAGAAGGAGGTCTGTGTTTGAGCAGACAGCAGCGATAAACTGAGAAATAGTAAATTCGAATCTGATCATATGACCAAAATAGCAGATTGGCACAGGAATGAGATTACATTTCGGTTTTTATCACTATATCGATTATTTTTAATCTTTTTAATCTTGTAAGAAGCCCTCTGGAAAATAACCATTAATATAAAATACTGTAGGCCAAGCTTTATTTTTGCTGGTGTTAAAAAATCTTAAAAAGTTCAAAATTTGCAGAACTGCAGAAATCCTGTATGTTTCAAATACATTTTTCACATTCATTCACAATTGAAGGGTTGATATAAGTGCTGTTTTCCTGCTGGTTTAAATGAATAATTAACATTTGCTTTTGGATTGTTTGTATTATTTATCACAAGTACTCTGTCCATCCTTCTGACATTGTATTGTTGAAGTGGGCAATGTCAATCTCAACATGTACTGTGTAATATCAAAGGGGATAACCAAATGATGAATGCTAAAATGACCAAATGGGTCCCTCAAATCATCCGCATTTTTATACAAGATACATTTGCCTGGGTTGGTTTCTTGTGGGCTCACTGAAATGAAGTCAGTGAAGGAGTCTTTTGGATCATGGCAGCCAAGCCATCTGTAGCCATCTAAAAATCATGCTGGAATTGTGATAGATATAGTCCTCAGTTCTATAATGTACTAGAGGACTATCCAGACTTCTTAAAGATCTACTGTAAATCAGTAAGATTTGGCTCAACCCTAATTAATACGAAGAGATTTTTATTATATTGCTAGTCACTCATATAAAGACCTATTCACTAATATAAATGGCCAGGTTCAACATTTGGGTTTTATCCTTATCGATATATAATATCTATATCAACAGGGGAAGGTGGACTGGCTCTTGACCCAATTTAGGAGCATCACTATATCAACTGTAGAATACCAAATAAACCAATACAATACACAAACAGTATAAATGATAACTGTTTTGCTGTGTTCCTAGCTTTTCTTCCTTGCGGTTTGTCCATCTTGAAGACCTGTTCTCCGCCAATCTCCCTCTCCTTCCTTCCGAATTTGAAGAGCTCATTCAGAAACAGTGCCAAAGAACACGCAAGGACCTGCTGAAGCGGTCAGTGTGTAGTCCTAATCAGTTTGTTTGCAGCCTGTCACACTGACTATGTGCTGAGGTAACCTAGTCTCCATGCAGACTCAAGCTCCTGTTTCATCCTTATCCACTTTGTCTGGGACATGTCCAGCCGGTGCATTGTACCTGACTCCAGGTGTCCATTGCTGTCCAACCTGTTTGAACACACAGCCGGATTATAATGCTTTGTTTGTACCTGTCTGATATCCATGGATACAACATGGGTACAACACATTTCACTTAAAGATACATTCTGAGATGAATAATTAGGGGACAATCATTTAATAGTTGTATTAGAGAGGAGGTTTTATGCTTCTATTGGGTATTAATTTTTAACACATAACATTTTAAGATCGCTATGTTACCTTGTTTCCTGGCTTGAACCCTGTTCAGGCTTGGTTTGGTCCGGTTCTAATCCCATCACTAATACAGGTTTAGTTCCAGTTTAGTCTAAATGTTGATATGGTGTCTGTGTCAGTGCCCCCTGAAAGCTAAGCTAAATTCCTTTGACCTCACTGAATCTGAGCTCAAAAGGAGTGGGTAAAACTAAGCGACCTACCTGATCCATTCGGTGTCAATCTTCTTCTCACAAAAGTTAATTGTGATGTGCCTATAAGATAAAAAGTATTTGGTGACAGCCTGTGTTGTGTTACAGGTGGCTGCCTCACTGTGCATCCCTGTGTCGGGCCTGTGAGGAGCTGTGGTTGCCCTTCTTGTCTAATGAGGAGCAGGCCTCTTCTCTCTTCTCTGTGGAGCTGTTTAACTGTGTGGCCACGCTCATGTCTCTGCAGCTCCGCAGCCTCGTCATCAGCTCACTGGAAGACCTCCTTTACTTCTTCAACATACATAAGGTCCAGCTCAGCAAACATGCTGGTCTTAGATTAGCAATAAAAGACTAGGGATCAATGCCATGACCTATGGGACTTTAAACATGAATAATTATAATAATATTGAAATGTCTTTGTAACAATACAGTGAGGGCTTCTGACATAGCTCATTTATTAATCTTCTACAGAAAAAGCAGTGCTCCTCACAGCCGTGAGTTCATGAATAGACTATTTTTGGTCATCAAACGCCTATCATACTTCAAATCTTGTCAAGAAGGAATAAACTCTTTGCTTTATTTCACTTAATCTAATCTTATGCCTAGTATATAGACCTAATCCCTCTAGTGTGCTCGCTGCTTCCCTAAATCTCTAGTAGTATATAACCAAGAAGCAATATATCGCATACAAACACTTAAGAAGTCCCTTGTTTTACTGCACGGACCGTAGTATACTGTCACACTGTGGTATTTTTGTTCACAGTTATCGTCCTTTGGAAATTTCATAGTGTCCCATTCCTATACTGAGAAATGCTTTTCAAATGAACAGTCACATGTTAAAAACATGAGATGGGGTGTTGTGTATAATAGAATATTCTGAATGAAATTGAAATAATTATGTACCTCTAAACACAAATGGCAATACATTTGCTTGTTATCATTTGTAAATAAGCTTATGTTATTTTGGGCTTAGCTTTCTCAGGAATATTTTATTGACATTCTTTAGCATATAGTCCTCATCATTTGCTGCCATTTTGTAAGTGATACTTTGCAGTGACATTGCTGGAGGGGGTTCTGCATATATGTCTATAGAGAAATGTTCAGTTACCAAGGGAAGCATAATGCGCACATAACTACACATCTTGATAAGTTTTTAGGTTGTCTGAAAAAAAAAAAAAACAACTCCAAAAAACCCCCAAAACAAAATGTATTTAAACAACAAATTTTACAGAGGCCGTGATCAATACGAGTGTTGTGTGTGTGAGTGGTTATATTTAGGTCTTTAATTTTCAAGAAAAAAGCCGAGAGTGAAAAACTTTTGATTAATGCTTGTGACTGCAATGACAAAAGCTAGCTGTCTCAAGTGACAGACTTATTTAATAGCACAAATCAGCTCACCTGTTGTAGTTACAACTAAGCCAGCACTTTCTGGCCAGATTGTGTGAAAATAAAGCTCAGACTAACTTGAGTTACAGAAGCTCCGACAGAGCAGGGCCTCCAGTTAGCTTCACCCCCAGCGAATGTTGATGACATCAGCTGCAAAGTATCAATACTTTTTAAAGGGAATTATGCCCAAATGCAAGTAGCATGGCATCTGTATATGTGTGTGTATGCTTCAGGAGGGCAATGACTTTGGGACGTCCTTCAGTGAGCTGCAGTACACTCAGACTCAAGTACTGGTGCTTAAGCTCAGAGTGCACCAGGCTCACATCAGCTTTGAGCCCAGCTTTGAGCAGTGCTGGCTCTACATCTACAGTGCCTTCATGGAGATCATTAAGAGTGCTCAGGACATACCAAGGGTAAGAAACATAGACTGGACATGGACCATTTAGGGCTGCAGTGATTAACCTACTAATTGTGACAAGTCGACTATAAAAAATAATTGTGGTTATGCTGATAATCGATAATTGTTAATGGAACTGTATGTAGTCTGTGCTCTTACACTTTTAAAAAAAGGTATTACAATTACAACGGAACCTGGTTTACCAGTGCCTTAACAAAATAGAGGACACCTACGTGTTATTCTCATTCTTAGTATACGGACAGCATATACTGGTGGAATAGTACCTGCAGTAAATATTTATCATAGTTTGACATCAGTTAAGTGACAGCATGTGGAAAAAATGTTGATGAGTAAAGGCACAAACGTATAGGGAGTAGCGGTTTGTTCTACAATGGAGTCCCTCTGCTTATGTCATCAGCACCAAAACTTTATCCAATATGCAAAGACAATTTATGCACACGGAAGACATTTTTCTGACAGTCTAAACCTAACAAAATAAAGGTTGTTATTTATTTCTATTAGTCTAATTATAACTATTGTAATTTAGACAAGTTTTGGCCCTTGTTAACATGGTTGCTAGATTACAGGTTTGGAATTACCTCTATGTATGTCATATCTGCTACCCGTGTACAACCAGGAAGTAAAATGATAAACTTCACCAAAATTTAAAAACTGGGCAAGATTTTTTTGTAAAATCTAATTATGTTAACTGTTTTAGTGAAATAGTACTGTAATCTAATCTGGAGGGGGTCTTTGTTTGCACTGTAAAGCACTTTGTAACTGCTGTTTTGTGCTATACAAGTGCTATACAAATAAAGTTTATGTATTATTTATACCCTTGTTTGGGGGATTGCACTAGATGTATGTGTCTCTTTTGCTATTCAATTTTTCATTATTTTTATTTTTTAACAATAACTCGATATTCTCCTTTTGCATGTTTCCAAAACAACAATATAATAATTGTTATAACTCCAATCTCTGTTATTCTCCTTGTTTTGGCAGGTGGAATGTCTCCTTTTTCCATACCTGGAGGAGTTACACCTCCGCACTGTCCACAAAGATGAGATGTTGGTCACAGACATCATCCACAAAGCTCAAAAGGTTTTTGACAAGAACACAGTGGGACCTCTCAAGTAACTGCTCTTATATCTACAAGTTCTCCTCATAACATAGTATGGTACTTTGAGAGCTTTTGCTGTGTAATTTGCAGGTACTTGAATGTATATGCAAAGTACGAAAATTTACTGAATGGCACTGCAAAGCAGGAGGTAACAGAATTCCTGAAAGAGAAGCACTCACTGCAGGGATTTTCTAAGGTATACAACATTATTATATATCATTTTTTATGGGTAAAATCACTCACCCAACTCAGTGCAATTTGTTACAATAAAAGTATTGTATATTGTTAGTTAGTAAGGAAATTAAGTAACAAAAGCATATCATTCATAATTAAAAACAATTAGGGGTGCTGTACCAGATTTATTGTTTTAAAAACTAGAACTGGTTTAGCAGTTTTCCAAAGTTATTTCTCATTTATCTTATGTTTTCTGAGCAATGCATTATAATTTGTAAGAGCATAGTTTTGCAGAAAACAACAACTAGCATTAACATGCACATCTTGAATAGACAATAAAACACTTCATAATTACATTCAGACAGCATGCTGCAGACTTATTTTGACCTCAAGAGCTGCTTATACAATATCTGGACTGGGGAAATAATTTTCTTGCATGTATACATGGGAATAAATTGTGTACAGGGCCTTAAAGCAAATTACTAAACTGAGGTAAAATATAGATGAATGGGTGACACATTAGGTTGCCTACCAACAAGATGGTTGTCAAGACAATTCATATATACACTACATTGCATACATTTATTTTGCTGATCACTATCTGTAGCAATTATTGGTTATCAGTTCATGTTTTCTTTCTTCTCTTCTCTTCCAGAAAATCGAAAATATCAGACTAATATGGAGAGAGATTGCCTTGATGCGTGTTACCGTGCCTCTGTCCATGTTTTGTTTATATACTAGCACTTTAAATGAAGACTTATGTCACCGCACTGACCAGCTCAAACACCTGATAGTCACATTTGAAGGGAACGAGAATCGAGACCTCAACAACAAGTGAGAAACTGCACTATTTCGTTTCATTGTTTCACACACACACACGCACACACGCACACACACACACACACACACACACACACACACACACACACACACACACACACACTTCTTTTCTCAAACTGAAAAACTCAAAATACTCCTCCTTTTATCCTCCTTGTGATGTCATTAAGTGGGAATACAGGAAATTCTCCAGTCTCAACTGTACAGAAGACATCAATATTTAAAAATAAAAGCAACAACTTTAAGTTATTCTAATGTATTGCAGAGTAAATCTATATCTATAAAATAGCTATTAACCTTAAAACAACCACTAAATGACATCACAAGGTGAAAAGGAGCATTTTGAGCTTTGGGGCCTAATAATTCAGGATTACTCAAGCATGTGTGAATGAAACAAAGCACAACTCCAGGTATGTTTTTGAAAAAAAAAAAAATAAGCTCACATGAGTCAGTTTTACATAATATAGGACCTATTTACCTTAAATATTTGTTGTAGGATCTGTCAGAAGTATCAGGACATAAGCGACACCATCAGAAGCATTCCCAAATCCACAGAGGAGCTGGTGAACCTTAACCAGTTTATAAAGCACACCAGTGATGTGACAGTGCACAAGCTGATAGAGGAAATTGATGCAGCAGCGCTCCGTCTGAACTTCTTACTGGACTACGCCACTTTGTCATGTAAGCAGAGCAATAGTCTAAAGGTGCTTTCACACCGGGGCGTCAGATGCGTCGAGATCACATTCAAAGTCTATGGTGGACGCGCATCTTGGTGATGCAGCGTTATTGCGGCGCGTCTTCAAGCGTCCAGGCGGCGCGAATCTGGCATCAGCACGGCGCATCTTGAGCATCCAGGCGTCTACGCGTCCAGACGCCCAATCGTCCAAGCGTCGAACGCCCCAAAAGTTGAACTTGGTTGAACTTTTAAGGCGTTTGACACGCAGCGTCAACCAATCAGAGACCATGCTCCAGTGATAAAGCATTGTCATTCTGAAGCACTGGAGTCACAAACACGAACAATAGAGGACGTTATCCGCGCACCAATGCGGGACAGCAGGTCATCGAACTGGGCCTGGGTCACTCGAAAATACCGCTGGAAGCACTGAAACTGGTGATGTGATGTGAAGTGATGAAACTTGCCAAATTCCGAACGCCTCTGAATTATGTCGTGAACCCAGACACGGCGCCGCCGAGCCGATCGCCTCCGTTGATGACTTTTGTACAGTAAATACACCAAAGCTATTCTTTCAACATGGTCTGTCATTGTGCACAAAAGGAGCGGGAAAACACTCAGCGCTCTAGACGCGCTCTTTGGACGCGCTCTTTGGACGCGCTCTTTGGACGCGCTCTTTGGACGCGCTCATTGGACGCGCGTCTGCCCTCAAATGCACAGGGGTCTGCCCTTTTGACGCTCCGGTGTGAACGCACCTTAATGCTGCGTTCACACTGCGGCAATATTATAATATTCAATACAAATGACAGGGCAACTAAACTCAGTTTTGTTAAAATGTACTTAATGGTTTTAATTTAATTTAGAGTTGAGATCTAAAAGGCCAAAAAAAGCTATCAGTATAGTCTGTTGCTTTACAATTTTATGCATTATTCATTCACTCGACACTAGCACACACACCACATTCACACTGGGAAAGGTGGATGAAGTGTTGCTGCCTCACTGAGTAAGTGACGGCTGAAGCAAAAAGCAGCAATTGAAAAGTTCCAATGAGTTGTATCCACTGCCAACATATTACTTTAATATTCAGAAATTATAATTCTTTTAGAGTTCTTGGTTTAAAACAAAAAACGCACATAGGCTTTGAATTCTGTTTGGATTGAAAAAATGGATAACAATTATGTTATTATGAATTAGATTTTAACATAATTTGTCTTTGGAAAGCCTTTACAACAACTTAATTAAAAAGTCAGCTCAAGGTTTGGATGTTTTTGCCTTCCCTGTAAAATAACTGAAACTTCACTTTTGATTCTCAGCCCTTGATATCTTATTCTTGTTTATAATGATGTGTTTGTACCTGTTCAGCTGAGGACATCCGGTTAAACTCCACTGTGTTCCAGTGGCCTACAGAGATACAGACTGAGCTGGAGCTGAGTAAGAACCGCTTGTCTGACATGAGAGACCAGGCAGAAGACAACCTCCACACAAGGTTCATGCACACAGCACACAAATACTAAAAAGCCAGTGAATGTTATACTGCATTTAATGTTATGTGGTAAATGTTTCCTTGAGTTCAATATAAATAATTATAGTGAGTCTGACCCCAAGTCCCAACTACCTTACAATAATTCCCTAGCTGTGATTGATGATGTTTTGTCCACTTCCTGGTGTTAATGTCAGCAGGACTATCCTAGTTATGTAAAGATCAATCAAGTACTAAGTATTAAGTGGCAACACACTGTACTGGTCTGATTACAGCTAGGTGTTTCTAAGTACACCTGGATGCAGGGTTGGAGTTTGAAGTGTGGATACTTGTTAGACCAATCACACTGTTCCTCATACCCCAGGCCCCTTCTCTCCCCTTAAGTCCTCTAGGTACTGCCTAAATTAGCAGCTTTATTCTATTAGGTGTTTAGTCCCACTTTAAACTTACAACATCTTCATTATTGTCATGATATTTGAAGTTAAATTATTAAAAATAATTTGTTACAATTAATTAAATATGGTGGCAATATTAGTGGAGCATGTTTATCAAACCATATATTATAAAACCAGTTACATGTTCACAATCAGGTGACAGGGGCTCTGGGACTGGACTGGTTAGCAATAAGCAATTAGCAATTTAGCAATGAGTGGCTGCCACTTTAATTAGACTACCTAACATGTCATTTCAGGTTATTTGAATATGAGCAGACTCTACAGAAGATTAACACAGACATCCAGGCCTTTAAAATAAAGGAGCTCATGTACCCAGAGGAGATGAAGGCCAACGTTGTTTGCCTCACTCAAATCAATGCCAGTCTGGAAGCTGCTGTCACTGAGCTGGAGGTAAATGCTTAACATTAGCTCAACAATTTATCTGTATTTTGTCCGAACAAGGTCATGTGTGAAGTCAGCACTGATTTCTCCCTGCAATTTTTGAACCGGCAATTTCCTGGGTAAAATGCAGGGAAGGTTTATGTGAGAATAAAGCCAGAAAACTCACCGTACAACCACTCAGGTTTCAGGTTACAGCAATGTGCTATGTCAGAGACATAGAAATCATAGAAGCCACATAAAATGAGTGGATGTTGTCCTAAGATGATGGGTCAGGTGTTTTACTTCTTTGGAGTATTAACTGCTAACACATAACATATTTAGATACCCGTGTTGCCTTTTATTGTTTTGAAAATGCTGTATTCACCAAAAACAACGTATTTACGTGTTTTATAAGTTTCACATTTTTGATGCTCTGAGTTTTCTCTGAGTTTTTCCTTTCCTCTCCGCATTAAGTCACCCCCCTTTCAGAGTGCTTTCAGAACACAATCAGCGTGCATCCTGTCAATGAAACTTCTGCACATTACATCAGGTTTGCCAAGTTACTGTGTGCAGTGTTGTATCATGGTTTGGTATATTTATGGAGAATTGTGATGTGGGAGCATGGGTGAGCATTGCAGAGAATCTTACACCTAAGCGTAAGGAGGGTTTGAATAGGGCGAGATTGCTAAAATACTCTAACATGCACGGATGACATCTAAAACCTTTTCATGCATGTTTTTGATGAGGGACCATTTTTATAACATTGTAGAAAGCAAAAAAAAAAGACTTTGCATAATACTCCCTTTTTCATAATACTCCTCCCCAAAACAAAACGTAAGTAGCAGAAAACTATTGCTACCATTGATTTCAGTCTATGTCATTCAAAAATTATTTGATTAAATCTGGTTTAATGGGCGGGCTCACTGTTAAGGCACACTACAGTTGCTCTATATATTTAATATGGTGAAACTTCTAACCCTAAACCCATTACAATACTACGAAATCTGTGGTGTCTTTGGGTGGACCTCTAAGCACATTGACTATAATAGTAGAATGCTCACGTGTCCTGTCCCAACTTGGCGGCTGTTCCATCAGAACGTGTGCAATAGACACAGAACACTGGTGTGACTTCTATGATTTCTATGAGTCAGAGAGTGCAGAGAGCCAAAAGCTGGGTTAAGTGTGGACAGAGTAGACCCACAATGTTCTGGTGCATGTTCTGGCATTTTGTATGTAGTAATTTACTGGGAACTGTGTGGCTATAGAGCCATAACCATGTACTAGCTGTAGAGTGATAAGGGGTCATGGTGGATTCTATGTAAGAATTTGTTTCTTCTCTATTTGACTACATTAAGCATTGTGTAAGATAGCACAAAAACATATTGGTAGACAACACTAGGCTAAAAAAATGCTTTCTATTGAGTGTAAAAACTGTAACTTAAATCACAGACTATTTCATCATATTATTTAGACATGTAATAGACCCCTTGTGACAGCCTGGTACTGGTATAAATGTTCTATTCCATACATTTTAATGTGACAGCAAAATCCATCCATCCATTTTCTTCCACTTATCCGGTGCCGGGCAGCAGTCTAAGCAGGGACTCCCAGACTTCCCTCACCCCAGACATGTCCTTCAGCTCCTCTGGTGGGACCCCAAGGCGTTCCCAGGCCAATCGAGAGACATAGTCCCTCCAGCGTGTCCTGGGCCCTCGGGGACATGCCTGGAACACCTCCTTAGGGAGGTGTCCAGGAGGCATCCTGAGCAGATGCCCAAACCACCTCAGCTGGCTCCTCTTGATGTGTAGGAGCAGCGGCTCCGAGCTCCTCCCGTGTGACTGAGCTCCTCACCCTATCCCTAAGGGAGCGCCCAGCCACCCTTCGGAGGAAGCCCATTTTGGCCGCTTGTATCCGCGATCTTGTCCTTTCAGTCATTACCCAGAGCTCATGACCATAGGTGAGGGTAGAACCGTAGATTGACCGGTAAATCGAGAGCTTTGCCTTTCGACTCAGCTCCTTCTTTACCACGACACACCGATACAGCGTCCGCATCACTGCAGACGCTGCACTGATCCGTCTGTCAATCTCACGCTCCATCCTTCCCTCACTCGTGAACAAGACCCTGAGATACTTGAATTCCTCCACTTGAGGCAGAACCTCCCCACTGACAGCAAAATAAAAACATTATTTTTGATTGGTTTGTTGACAGCACAGACAAAATGGTTGTTGTTTATGTTTGTTATATTTGCCAACAAGTCTCAAGAGCAAATATGTAACTTCTTTTTGGCTTGTCATGATGCCATGGAAAAAAAAAAGTTAAAAGCACACTTTGAAACATTCTTGAATGCTTATCAATCACCAAACCCCCCTGATTTTTCTTAACACTAACGCTAACTTCCTCATTGAAAATGCATTAGAGCCCATGCATTGAATGGTACCAGCCTTTAGAATGTAGGCTGGTACAAACACTGGAATGTCCTATAACACTTTTTCTACCCCCTTCTTAGGACATCAACAAAGAGCAAACTCTGCTGGAGAAGGAGCAGAGTGAGTTCCCTCTGCTGCAGGTTCTCATCACAGACAAACAGCTCTACGAACAGCTGTGGACCACGGCTCTCAACTTCGAGACCATGTCCAAGGTCTGGATGAACGGTACCTATCACATACGTCTTCTGCTAAAAAGTATATATGACCAAAAGAGCACTGTCTCATTTTCATCATAATTCATTAGGTCCGTTCAAACACCTGGATGCAGAGAAGATAGCCACTGAGCTTGATGTGATGTGGAGGACCATGCAAAAGCTAACCAAAGCTCTGTCCAACCTCCCCGGGCCCTGTCGAGTGGCCAAGTTCTTCAAAAACGAGATTGACCAGTTTAAGCAGCACCTGCCTGTCCTCACCACCATCTGTAATCCCGGCATCAAGGATCGCCACTGGGAACTGGTATGACTGTCTCTTTAGAAGGCTGAGAACAGGAGAGGCCATAAGTGACAATATGGGCAATGTTGAGGTATCTGTTTGAGGAAATTATAGGACCTGTCTGTAAGATTTAGATTTAAAATTCCATAAACATCTGTTTGTGTTTCCAGATGCAAAGTAAACATTAAATATAGCTGTTTTTTGTGTCAGTGCTAATGCAGAATTCTATTAAAATGTTAAATCTAACATAACAACAAAATTTTATTGGTTGTAAAGACTACCTAATTATTTTTAGGACTAGGTTATTTCAATCAGTTGTGTTTTTTCAGTATTTACTAGGCTTCAAAATTACCACTAGCATTAGCATCGACACAAAGACTTGCCTTTGTAAGCACAGAACTATCATCTGGTGAAGTTTTCTCCACATTTGTGAAGTGTTTAACACATCATCAGTGACATTCACCCACAGCTCCCTGTCTGACCTGTTAGTATTTGTTGATTTTAGTGTGACTCTTTAAAAACCTTATATAGTTTTTAGAGAGAGCGGAAATGGCTATGCCGACCAGCAAGCTGCAGTTGCGCACAGAGCCTATTACAAAAATATTGGCCATGATATCCCATTTATTCATACTATACACCATTATTTGGTATTTTAGTTCTAAAGATTATGATCCAAACAAAAAGCAGAATGAGCCTTACAGGAGCCTCTCTCTTTCTGAATCCTCACTACCTAAACCCTAGCACCTGCAGCCATCTCCAGGCCTTTAACTAAGCTTGGTCAGAAATACATTAGCTAGAGGAATTTGCCAATTTTGCATGTTGTACGCAGTTGGTACTCATGACCAAGATTCTAGGACAAGATCACTGCTGACAGGGGGCCCAACAATGGCCTGGGTTGATTTAGGAAAAAAGGAAATCATATTATGATTCTGATTAGATTTGCGATTTATGTTTTAATAATAGGATCCTATCCAAAGTTCACCTTTTAAACACATCCAGGAGAATTGCCCAAAAAAAAAAAAAATAATGAACTAATGAACTAGTACAATAATAATAAAAGGCAGGATATTCTGTGGTTTGTGAAAATTAATTACGTTCCTTCAAAAATTGCAACCTTTACAGTTTTGCTAATTGTGTCCATTCAAATTTTAATTTGATTTTGATTAATTGTGCATTCCTAATGGTGGTTATAATTTATTAAAATGTTATGACCTATTTTTAATATATGTGTGAAAATGAGTTTAGTCTCTTTTGTACATTTCCCTCAATGTCACTTATATCCGTTGATTCTCCACACTCAGTTTGTTAGTAACAGTATACCCAATCACTGTGCATGAAACTTTGATGATGGAAGCTGAGCTGCAGAATGGATGTGACTGTACTCATGTGTGATGCCCTGTGATCCCTGCAGCAAATGAATCATGTATGTGCCCTGTGTTGTAGATCAGCTCTATTGTGGGTGCACACGTAAGGCATGATGACCAGAGCTCTCTGCTCCAAATGCTCAACCTGGGACTCTCCAAATTCTCCACCCAGTAACATCCTTATACAGAAAAACAATACAACAACTCACTGTTTATTGAAAAAAAGTCATTCATATGTCTTGTCTCAGACTGGAGGAGCTCAGTGCTTCAGCCAGTAAGGAGTATTCTCTTGAGAAGAACATGGACAAGATGAAACAAGAATGGGCAGAACTTCACTTTACATTTAATATCTACAAGGATTCTGTAAGATTTGCTTTTATTTAAGTTGAAACAAAATTTAGTTAGATATATAAAACAAAAAAAATGATGATGATTCATTCTATTACAGGGTACCCATATAGTGACGTCCGTGGATGATATCCAAGTGCTCCTGGATGACCATATAATCAAGACACAGACAATGCGAGGGTCACCTTTCATCAAACCTATTGAGGCTGCATGCAAGGTAAGTCTATTTCTTTCTACATACATATTTAACATTTGACATGACAGTTTAAAATCATCAGACTAGGGATGTCTCAATAACCAAAATATCATGGTAATGTATCGTCAAAAGTCTCACAGTAATATTATGGGCCATCGCAATATACTGAATTACCAGTCTCTTTGCTTAAATCCAGTGTTATGATGGAATAGAGGGAACTACAGACCATGATCCTTTGCAAGACTAAAAAAAAATAAGTAGCATATTCACAAGTGTGTTCACCTCCACAAAATATGCTAAACATCTTACCATGAGATATATATCATGTAAAATATCGTACTGAGAGATTCAGATATTGTTACATTCCTAGATCTTCTTGTTTAGGCTTGTTTCTTTCAAAAAGCTTTAAAGGCTTATCTTTTAATCTCCATGTGTCAAAGCAGTTTTGAAGGTTTCACTGCCTCGTTCACTTTTTCCTGCATATTACGCAGAGCGGACTCGGCGTGTGAGAGTCACCTGTAGCGACAAACCCATATTTTAAGTAGGACTCCTGGTATTGTCTGTTAAATTGATCTTTCTTTTTCTTGGAGGTCGTAGGCTCCTCTTCTGGCTCCTCAATTGGCCTTTTCCCCTTTGCAAAAAAGCTCTTCAAAGAGTTTTATTTCTGGCTCATTTTCACTAGCTTGTGGATCTATGTTTGGGCGACGTGTCTGATGCGTTATATGTGATACACCATCGCGGAGGACAAGAGCAGACCTAGCACAGATATAATATACTTGCTGTTATATCAAATGGATTTCTATGGCGATTTCGTATCAGGATTTTCATTATGTATTTATGGACAAGCTTATTAGCGTCATAAGGGATGGGCGGGTTAGTTATGTCAGAGAAGATGCGGTCGCTGATAAATTATTTACTGTTTTTGTGCAGCCCAGTAGTAAATGTGTAACGGACCGGTACCGGTCCCCAGCCCAGTGGTTTGGGACCACTGGTATAGAGCATAGACCATAGTCTATATGCTTCTGTAGGAATGGGAGGAGAAACTGCTGAGCATGCAGGACATCATGGACTCCATGTTGAAGTGCCAGGTCACGTGGCTTTATCTGGAGCCCATCTTCAGCTCAGAGGACATCATAGCACAGATGCCTGAGGAGGGACGCAAATTTGCCATTGTGGACAGCTATTGGAAAAACATCATTGGAGAGGCTGTGAGATGTATTTTTCACTTTACTCTGGGTCTGTATGATGCTATATGTAAGTAACCTTTTTGTCTTTGTTTAGGTCAAAGACACACGTGTGCTGGTAGCAACAGGGCAGCCCAACATGCTAGAGAGACTGCAGGAGTCCAATGTGTTTCTGGACGACATCCAGAAAGGTCTCAACACCTACCTGGAGGAGAAGAGACTTTACTTCCCAAGGTAAGAGAACAATGAATGCATCATTTCGATAGTAGACTGTTAACAACTTATTGTTACATAGTAATGCTTCATGACATGCAAGAAAATGCAAGCCAAACTTACTAATTTAAATAAGTATGTTAGCATAATTTATTTGACAGATAAAGTAGTGTGTTCTGTGCATGGGTTATAAAGCAATGAGAGGATGAAGAGTGAGGTTTGCTCCTGTGACTGTTGTGCTGATTTTGTCTTTTGTCTTTGCTTCTGCTTGTATTCAGAAGTACTCCGTATATAACTGTATAAGGTCAGAACTTCAGATTGCATTACTGCAAATGATTAAGGCCCCAATGTGAAATCAAACAAACTATAAGCACATTTAATTAAAATGCCAAACTTCTGAAAGTTTATAAGATGTTTTACAGACATGTCATTTTTTAAACAATACAATACAATTCAATACATGTGAATTTAAATATTATATTAAGAAGTAAAAATGACATAGTTCGTAAATCTGTTCTAATATATAGGTCTATATTTTTCTCCTCCAACATGTACGAGTGTACAAGTATGCGATCATGCGCCTGCACATTTTTAAGAAAAAAGGTATCACAGTTTATTGTAAAGTAAAGGAAAACCAATGACAATGCTCTACCAATCTAATCTTACTTACACAAAACATTAAAATAGTTTAGCTGACTGCAAATGTGATGATCATTAGACTTTAAATATTTAGTGATCAGTAATGAACATGATTCAATGAGTCTATCCCATCCTTTTTGTACCTGCGCCTCTCCTGCAGATTCTTCTTCCTGTCCAATGATGAGCTGCTACAGATTCTGTCCCAGACCAAAGACCCTCTATGTGTGCAGCCCCACCTGAAGAAATGTTTTGAGGGCATCGCCAAGTTGCACTTCACAGAGGAGCTGGAGATCACAGGCATGATCAGCTCGGAGAAGGAGACTGTGCCCCTGTCCCAGAAGATCTACCCAGCAGAAGCCAAGGTCTGTGCTGTCCTAATGCCATATGCTACAGTATATACACCAGATAAAAAAGTATCATATACAGTATTTCTTTTAGGCTCTGTGTATAGCAGCATGCTAGCTAGCTCACTGTGTCTTAAGCTGATGCTAAGTTTTGACTACCTAATTGTTTTTATATGTAGACTTAAGTTGTGGCGTTGTTTTAAAATGAGCATAAGCTTTAGCACTGAGATCCAAACATTTCTCTTTCTAAACACACCTTATTTATTTAGCCTTTAACATGTTGTCAGTGACATCCACCCATAACCTGCTGTCCACTGCCTTATCTTTAAATATTTTGTTTTATTTATTAGTTTTGACTGCAAAAATCTCATAGAGATACAGTTGGACAGGAAGTAGTGACACCATTGTGCACAGAGCCAGTAAATTTTTTACATTACTTCTAAACCTATGCTTAACCCAGCAGCAATACTGAAGATAATTTATTGTTTTTTTTAATATGTCCTCTGTCAGGGTATGGTGGAGAAGTGGCTGCTGCAAGTAGAGCACCTGATGTTGCGAAGTGTGCGGGATGTCATCCACCAGGGCCTAACCCAGTACGCAGAGGTAGTACATACAGTATGTCCTATACTTCCACTACACCACTCCACCTTACACAGTATGTAGAGGTAGGACATACGCCTTGTACTTCCACTACACCAGGACCTTACACTAGTGGTCCCCAACCACCGGCCAGGGACCGGTAACGGTCTGTTACGCATTTGCTACCGCGCCGCACAAAAACAGTAAATAATTGATCAGTGACCGCATCTTCTCCAACGTAACGTTCACCCGTCCCTCATGACACATAATAAGCTTGTCTGTAGATATATAATGAAAGTTCTGATAGGAAATCATCACAGAAATCCATCTGATATAACGGTGAGTTTATTATATCTGTGCTAGATCTGCTCTTGTCTCCATGATGACGTATCACGTATAACGGGTCAGACATGTCACCCAAACATAGACCCACAAGCTCGTGAAAATGAGCCAAAACAAAAGTCTTTGGAGAGTTTTTTTGCAAAGGGGAAAAGGCCAAACTGAGGAGCCAGAAGAGGAGCCTACGACCTCCAAGAAAAAGAAAGATCAATCAATCATTCAAAACTGCTTTGGCACATGGAGACTTAAGCACCCTGGATTAAAAGTTTAAAGTTAAGTTTTTTAAAAGAAACAAAAGTGAACCCCCCGCCCCCAGGCCGCAATAAAATGGTCAAGTGTTGACCGGTCCGCGGTGATAAAAAGGTTGGGGACCACTGCCTTACACAGTATGCAGAGGTAGGAGGACATACACCTTATACTTCCACTACACCAGGACCTTATACAGAATGCAGAGGTAGGACACACGCTTTATATTTCCTCTACACCAGAACCTTACACACTGTGCAGCGGTAGGACATACGCCTTATAATTCCTCTACACCACGAACTTACACGGTATGCAGAGATAGGACATACGGTGTATACTTCCTCTGCACGTGTTGGGCTTTTTCATCACCTCGGACTATACGCGTAACCGTGATCCTGCTCATCAATCTTTCATCTCTTTGCTTTAGTTACCTCGAAAGAAGTGGGTGCTGCAGTGGCCGGGCCAAGTCGTCATCTGTGCCTCCTCCATATTCTGGACCAGTGAAGTGTCTGAAGCCATCCAGAAAAACACGTTACCGGTTTGTGTTACTAACATCTGAGATGTGTACAAATGCATCACACTTTTAAAAATATGTTTGTGCAGACATTTTGCATGATTAATCAATTTGCGTGTCTTTCCCTTGAATACAAGTCCTATTTATATTTTTTACTATTCTTTAGGGCTGTACACATATCATAAAAGTATCTATAATGTAATATTGGCTGACACCTTTAATGATAAAGGCATTTTATTTTACTTACTTAAGTGCTTTTGTCTATGTTTTTGGTGTTTTTTTTTGTCAGTTTGACTTAGCATGCCCATATAAACTGAACTTATTATGTATATAATAAAATATATTTAAATATAGATATTGCAATAATTTTGATATTGCTTGCCAGAGATCCAGAATATACACTTCTCCAATACTTTATGAAGATGTGAGCCTAGTGACCCTGCCCAAGTTCAGATGGGCATGATTGACACAGCCAATCAGGGACACATGGTCAATTGGTATTGGAAAAAAATACTACAGGGGCTGAAAAACATTGTGTTTTTCTGCAGAATCAATGATTTTATTATTTACAATTGATTATTTATTAATGATATATGATTAATGACCTTTGTTCCCTGATTGCACAATCATGTTTGACTAGGCTTGAGACACAACAGAGGGCATGGGGGCCAGACTGATATCAATCTGTATTAAAAAATACATAGAGGTATCAGTCTGGATCTGCCAGGCAACGATATTGCAGTAAACAGCCTTAAAAACCCAAGCTTCTTCTTAAAACAAAACAAATAGAATAAAGTTGTAAATTCCTGCTAAGATTGCTATTTTTTATTATAGAACTGAATTATTTTGAATTCTTGGGTTTGTGGTCAATTATCAAGGTCATTTTATAGAGAATGTATATATTTAATATACATTGCTATGCTTTTATACTATACATCAGGGGTCCACTGTTCCTTTTAAGTTGCACGCGTGCGCAATTGCGCACTGCTTCCACTGTCTTCGCGCACAGAAAATCTGCGCTGCGCACAAAAAATAAAATCAATCCTTTCTAAAATAAACACATTTATTTTGTACCATTTTCCACATTGACAGAGAGTGACGGGTTACTGGTGGTCAGACAATAATATGATTCACGTACGTATTCACGTGTTCACATAGCTCACTCACATCTTTGATACTGTTTGCCACCTGTGTTTATGTTAGCAAAACGGCGTGACTAAGGTGAAGGACTGAGCTCACTATAGACCATTATAGCTCACCTAGACTTTTATTATTTTTTATCCATAAAAATCATGTTAAAGTATCAGAATATACTGCATTTTTTCACACAACTACCTATGTTTTACATATCCATCCGTATTTTTTCTTTGACACATTGAATAAGTGACTGGGAAAATCCCCGCGGCTCCTTCGCTCTTATTCATCATCTTCGAGGGACAGAGGCAGATTATTGTTATGACAGTAAACTATCTAAAGAGCCCCATGCCTCTGCTTTGAGATGCCGTTTGTATTTACACGATTGCACAGTTGGTTGTGGAGTTACAATAATGGAAAGTCCACAACCGCAAATCTATCAGCGACGATAGGACCTGACGCTAAAGGGCTACACAGCATGAATGAGGCAAGGCGCTGCTCACTAACCCTTCAGAATAATGTCGAAGCGAACGGGCAGTGGCACTGACCAAGCCAAAATAAAAGAGAAATGCGGTTCATCAACTTGGATAAGGCGAACAACTACTGCAGAAGTGAAAAGGACAGAAGGAAAAAAGTAAGGTGACATTTAAATTATCAGTTTGTGATTATTCTAGTGTTCTATTCTATCTGTTATTAATTTAAATTTATTAAGGATAATAACCATTAAATGCTTTTACTTTGAGTAGTAGAAATGCTAATTAAAACTATAATCATATATTTTACTGACAAAGTTGATGTAATTTTCACTGTATCACATGTGTCCTACAGCACATGCCATTGTGCAGAATGTGAAGATTATATAATGTGAACAAAACTGTCTCTTTTAAAGATGTGCATGTCTCAATTCCTCCAGAGCAATTAAAGATTGGTCATTAAATATTGTTCCTTGTTTGAGCAGTACAAATGCTAATAAAAACTGTCAAATTGTATATTTTACAGACAGAGTTACAGGAGCAGGACCCTTTCAGACCACAGCAGCAGGATTTCTCTCATTTAGACCACAGTAGGATTCTCCCAGAAGAACAGTAGGATTCTCCCAGAAGAACAGCAGGATTCTCCCAGAAGAACAGTAGGATTCTCCCAGAAGAACAGTAGGATTCTCCCAGACCACAGTTGGACTCTCCTAAACTATAGTCGGACTCTCTTACCCAGTGCATAGCAGGATCTTCATTTTTAAAAAAATCTAAGCAAGTTTTCAAAATAGTTTCAATTGAGTTTATTGTTGGCCTGGTTCGGTTGGCAGTTCATATTTTGTCACAGTTAAACTAAATATGCTTCAAATAGTGTACTAATACTAGTAGTAATACTATTTATGGACAAGATCGTTGTCTATTTCATTGTAATTATACAAAATCCATTATTAAAAGTAATTTGACAGAAATTACTGTTGTAATTTGATTCTTTTAATAGATCTTGTAAGTTGTTTGGATGTAATGCTCGCGTGTTCACAGTGTGCACGTCTGATGGTGCTCACAGTGGTCAAGAGAGCGCTCAGGGAGTTTGTGTGTTTGCTCAGATACATGAAAAATTAGAGGGAACATTGCAGGGGTCCCCAACCTATTTTGCACCACGGACCAGAATAATGTAGGTCTTATTTTCACGGACCGGCCATCTACGCATGACAGATAAACATGGCAAAAATAAGTTAAGTGCATAAAAAATACAACTCACTATACCGCTGAATCAGTGGGAGCCCTGCTCTTGTTTCTTCTTTCCTTCTTGTTCACATATGTTTCTTTCAAAAAGCTCTAAAGGCTTATCTTTTAATCCAGGGTGCTTAGTCTCCATGTGCCAAAGCAATATTGAAGGTTTCATTGTCTCGTTCGCTTTTCCCTGCACATTACGCAGAGCGGACTCGGCGCGTGAGAGTCACCTGTAGCAACAAACCCATATTTTAAGTAGGACTCCTGGCATTGTCTGTTAAATTTATCTTTCTTTTTCTTGGAGGTCGTAGGCTCGTCTTCTAGCTCCTCAGCTGGCCTTTTCCCTTTTGCAAAAAAGCTCTCCAAAGAGTTTGTTTTTTTTTTTGTGATTTTCACTAGCTTGTGGGTCTATGTTTGGTTAACATGTCTGATGCGTTATATGTGATACGTCATCGTGGAGGACAAGAGCAGATCTAGCAGAGATATAATATACTTGCCATTGTAAATGGATTTCTGTGGCAATTTCGTAATGGACCGGTGGTTGGGGACCACTGCTATACATTATAAATACTTTTTTTAAACAATGTTTTCCATAAGTTATCTGTTCATTTTATTTGAAAATCACTTGAGAACAGTATATTGCAATTCTGCCCTGATATTTCCTCACAGACGTGTCTATTTTCCTTTTTAGGCCTATGTAGATCAGTGCAATGCTCAGATCGCTGACATAGTGGACCTGGTGCGAGGGAAGTTATCAGGAGGAGCTAGGATGACCCTTGGAGCCCTCACTGTCATAGACGTACATGGTAAACTCAAGAAACAGTTTGTTACATAATGAAAGTCACAAATGATCCACCTCTAACACTGGATCCGTATAGCACGAGATGTTGTGGCCAAACTGTCCCAGGATAAGGTCTCCTCTCTCAACGACTTTGCGTGGATCTCTCAGCTGCGTTACTTCTGGGAGGATGGAGAAGTAATGCTCCGGATGATCACCACTTGTCTCAAATACGGATATGAATATTTAGGCAACTCCCCTCGCTTGGTCATCACCCCACTTACAGATCGCTGCTACAGGTACACTTCTGCTCTGAGTTGAACTGTAAATGAAGAAGCGGGCTTTTCAGACTGTACTTGTGTAACAAGAAAGACTATGGTCCCCTTTAAAACACTCTGGCAAGTATGGCTAAGAAAATGAATAAAGCAGCTGTAATGGCAAAATGTATTTTTATTTAGTTGATAATGATAAAATAATAGTAATTTCAATTCATTCAGTAGTTTAAAATTAATTTCTGTAAACATTAGACACACATAAACCCTGTCATGAAAGTGTTGGCGCTTAGTCAGCATAAGTTAGGCACAATTTTACACACAAGAAACACATATTTTTCTGATACTTTAGAGACATTATTTCAACAAATAATGTCTAAAGTTCTTATCATTTAATCGTTCTGTGTACATTATTTAGAGTTTTGTTATACAATTTCCTAGTGTGACATGTGATCCAACCAGGAAATAACATTTTAAATCTAAAAATGGCCAAAAAATTGTAGCAAAATCTTATAATGTAACATAATATAATATAATATAATAATTAAATGTATTTTAGTAAAATTAGTTGTCTAACCTGTACCACTTACCACTGTGTTTGACTTGTGTAGGACTCTGATGGGTGCTTTGAAGCTGAACCTGGGGGGAGCTCCTGAGGGTCCAGCTGGAACAGGGAAAACTGAGACCACTAAGGACTTGGCAAAAGCTTTAGCCAAACAGGTATCCAGGAATAAATGGAGTTCATGTTCTAGAATTTAATGGTGTCCTAAGATCATATGGTAGGGGCCTATATAACCCTATGGGAGATTTACTGTTTATGAAAAAACATGTTTCATGTGGATTGGCCCAGTAATTACAGTGATATTAACCATAAATCAGGACACCTAATCAGCAATCTGACCGTTAAACAGCTAATTTCATTCAGTTCAATTCTGACCTGTCCTCCAGCTCAATTTTAAACTATGGGATTCTACAATGTTGTGATGTCACGTGAACCCAACTTATTTGCTTTTTCTTTCTGAATGTGATGTTAAGTTATAACGGTGTGTTATTTGTGTCTAGTGTGTGGTGTTTAACTGCTCGGATGGTCTGGATTACAAAGCCATGAGTAAGTTCTTTAAAGGACTTGCTCAGTCAGGAGCCTGGGCTTGCTTTGATGAGTTCAACCGAATTGAGGTATGAGTGAGACAATGTATAATCTGCAAATAATGTCACATTAGGTAGAAGTAAAATTCACATTATGTTTTCCATAGATTTTTCTTTAAAAATATATAGTGATTTTAAAGGGGGGTAACATGATTATATTCAAGTGTAAAATGGATTGGTCACTTTATATTTCAAACGCTTCCATTTCCCATCAAGGTTCCGGTCTATGCAAAACACTTCCACTTGTCTAATCTCATACAATTAACATTAAATTGAAATTTTACTTCCAGAATCACAGATGCCCTGCCACTGTTGCTCTTTATTTGGTGTCTATTCATATGAATTGATCAGGTGGAAGTGCTGTCCGTGGTGGCCCAGCAGGTCCTGTGCATACAACAGGCTATAGCTAAAAACCTGAAGAAGTTCATGTTTGAGGGGACAGAGCTCTCCCTGAATCCCACCTGCTCTGTCTTCATCACCATGAACCCTGGATACGCTGGGAGAGCCGAGCTGCCCGACAATCTCAAGGTTACAATTGTACATGAAAGACAGACAATATACACTTTATTAAGAAGACTGAGCACTCACCGAAACTGACTACAGTTACAAGATACAAATCCCAAAGCCTTGCTAAAATGCAGCAATGACAACAGCATAATTAATAACCTCCATGTAGGAATATATACATTAATCAGTGCTAGTGCAGCCTCTGCCGCTCCGTGAGAAAATTCTGGAGGTCCTGAGCTTTCACATGAGGCATAGCCTGTTCATCAGAATGAGAAAAACTTGTATTTGTCCTCTGTCTGCAGGTTAAGGCACTGGCAACTCAGGTTCAGTTGTGATTGTAGAACCTTTTTTTAAACAGAATAAGAGTGCTGTCTACATACAGTTCCTTTTACTCATAGTATGTTCTAATTTTATGTTAAAATTACAAAAAAGGGTGAGTACTTGTCTGCTTCTTGTATTATTTTTTGTTTGTCTGTCTTGTGTTCTAGGCCCTTTTTCGCACTGTGGCTATGATGGTGCCAGATTATGGTCTTATTGGAGAAATTTCACTGTACTCTATGGGCTTCATTGAATCTCGCAAGTACTAAGACATTTTAAATAGTTCACTAAATATTACAATTTTTATTTTTTATTAAGTACATATTTTATATTAGTTAAGTGGCAGTTTATGCAAAAGGTACAAAAATACAAGAAGCAGAGGTGAGTTGTAAACAGAATAGAGGTTATGCAGATGACATCACAACCTTTGGAGCTATATTAGTGGGTGGCAAAGCTATGGCATTTTCACCTCTAAAAGCTCAAAGCACATCTAAAATGTGAAAGAGCTGTTACAGTCTAATAACAAATATGAAAGACTACATCTCTGCTAAATATTTAGCTTGTATCGGACAAAAACAAACACACAAAATCAAGTAAATTGTAGAAAACAAACTACGGCAGGACAAGGAAATAGTTTAAAATAGTTTAAAACCACTTTTAATAGTTTTTTTTTAATTATTTTTACTAGTCTAATCATAATGATTGTGCAGTTTAGACACTTTTTGTCCCTCGTTAACATTATAGTTGCTACAGTTATGGACTTAACTCTACATGTCATATCTGCTGCCCATATCCAAGTAAAATTGTACTTCATCTTCACCAAAATTAAAAAAGAAAAAAAATTGAAGAAACTAGGCAGCATTTTTTGTATTATACATTTTAAAAGAATTATGTTAACAGTGTCTTAGGGATATTAACCTGCCATATGCATTTTAATTTGAAATATTTTATTATACCCCCCCCAGTCTGGCCCAGAAGATTGTAGCCACGTACCGGTTGTGTTCGGAGCAGCTCTCCTCGCAGCATCACTATGACTACGGCATGAGAGCAGTCAAGTCTGTGCTGACCGCCGCAGGGAACCTCAAACTCAAGTATCCCCAAGAGAACGAGAGTGTGCTGCTGCTCAGGGCGCTCATGGATGTCAACATAGCCAAGTTTTTAGCCCAAGATGTACCCCTCTTTCAGGTGAGAACATGGTTTTGATTGAAGGAAAGTTTGATAACATTTAAAGTAGGGCTAAACACTAAATCAACTTTTTTGCTACTAAACTATTTACAATGTTTTTTTTATTGGAATAGTGTACAGTAGTTTGTTTGCTTTTTTTAATCATATTTTATTCAGACGGGGGGCGGTTTGTAAAAGTGAGTAAATGAAAGGGAATTGGTGGAGCTCTTCAGCTGTTACTGAGGAGTGTTTGTGTTTACTGTTGCCCTCAAAGATATACTGCAGACGCAGTGAGAAGATTTCTCACTCTCCGGCCAGGATTCCCAAATAGCAGACATACTTGATATCAGTCGCAGCCTGTCTTTGGTTGTACAACGGTTCTAACTTTGCTTGTCTTCTGGTTTTTCAGGGCATCATCTCTGATTTGTTTCCTGGAGTGGTCCTTCCCAAACCAGACTACGATCTCCTCTTTAAGGCCCTGGACGACAATATCAGAAAGCTCAACCTACAGCCTGTACCCTGGTTCATCGGCAAAATCATTCAAGTATTTCACTTTTGTGTATAACATTAACTGTTCTAGTCTAACATCTGTGCTTCCTTTTGAAGTCGAAGTAGATTTGATCCTGTGTAGAGACTTGAATTATACACTAAACTTTAATTATTTTATGTTTGTTTTTTGTTTGTTTTTTTGTTTCTTTTTATTCTGGTTTCACTCTGCTGTAACTGTAATATGAAAATGAAATTGTTTAAATCAAAGCTGCATCCTTTAGTTGGAGAGAGGGTTATATGAAACTAGTTCTTATTCATTTGAAGTTGCATCTTTTCATTGACATAGTTCTCTGATGCTGTAGGTATATGAGATGATGTTGGTGCGACATGGATTCATGATTGTTGGAGACCCACTGGGAGGAAAGACCTCAGCCTACAAAGTCCTTGCTGCTGCTCTTGGAGACTTACATAAAGGTAATACTGGTAATAACAATTTATCATATTTTGGACACTCAGACACGCATTAATTCTCCAAGAACAAGAATTATTTTTATTGAAATGCTATTAATTGAACCTTATTTGAAACAGTGAAACCATTCCAAGTACCTCTTGGTTAGTGCTCCCTCCCGTTAGCATTAGCAACAGGCTACAAGTGTTGGGCCACAAGTGTCGGGCCACGTGTCAGTCTGCAAGTGCTGAAATCAGTCTTATGATTAAGAGTACAAATACAATTTTATTTATTAACAAAACATTTGAAATGTTTGGGTGACATAAGTGTCTTACGTAGCCGAGCTTTGCCCCTGGACCCAGAGCCATGTCCGGAGCATGGAAACACAACTCAGCTGGAGGGAGTCAAACTAAGTCACTCCAAGGTGGCCCCAAGCGAATTGTGCCAGTGGGAAAGAGGCTTTTATACAGTCTATGCTGCCAATCTGCATTAACTGCCTCTCCATCCACCACCATTCATTAAAGAGGGGATATTACACTTCTACACTTCTAGCACATATTTAGATCACCATGTAACCCTTTTATTGTTTTGAAAAGGCTATATTTCAGTATTTGAGACTGTTTGAACTGTCTCTCTCTTTCTCTCTTTCATAGAAAACCAGATGGAAGAGTTTGCTGTAAATTACTGCATCATTAACCCCAAGTCCATCACTATGGGGCAACTGTACGGGTGCTTTGATGCAGTCAGTCATGAGTGGTCAGATGGAGTCCTGGCCACTTCCTACAGGAACCAGGCGATCTCTGCCTCTGACAACCGCCAGTGGATCATCTTTGACGGGCCCATCGACGCTGTGTGGATCGAGAACATGAACACTGTGCTGGACGACAACAAGAAGGTACAGATGTGAGATGAAGTTAGATTATATTAATACTTTGAAGTTTATGTCATCAACATTCCCTAGGAGTGTCGTGCTAACTGGAGGCACAGCTCTGTCTAAGGCTGTGTTAGACTTCAATCTGAGATTTGTTTTAACGCAATCTGACCATCAAATCTCTTTAAGTCTTAACCCTAGTGTAATATTGGGGTTCTTTACTGACCTGAAAGCATTTTCAGATCATGATTCAGTTGGCTCAAAATCAATGGAATTCAGTGAAATTTGTGCACTTCTGGAGTTTCGACACTTAAAATAAATTTCAAATGTTTTCATAACTGTCTATATGAACTGTACATATTCATAGTGTTGATGGTGTTTTGGGTGCCTTATAGAACTTTGACCCCAAATCAAGCACAACAGAGTAGATTTGGATTGAACATAACCATGTAGCATAACCAGGAAACCAAGTTTGTAACTTGGAAACCAAGCTTGTAACCAAGGAAACCAAGCAGTGGTACTGTCTATTTTCTGGCTTTATTCACACATAAGCCTTCCCTGCATATTCCCAGTAATTTACTTGGGAAATTGGCATATTATAAAATGCTAGGAAATCAATTCTGGCTTTGTTCACAAATGACCCTGTTCAGGCAAAATGCAGGTAAATTTCCAGGTCAGGCTGCATGCGTAAGTGGGCCTTAAGGAATAGGCCTACCCATTATGCAGAAAAAAGGCATATATTGCTAAAGTCTGACAAGTATTTAACTTGAAAATGTGTTGTATCTTAAAATATTCAAATCCTCCCTTTAGGCCTAGTTACATTTTATAAGTATCCAGTTTTTTGTTCTTCATACTTTAGTCTGTGTAGTTATAATCTTGGGAAAAACTTTAAAAAGTAATTGCATTTTGTTTTGGTTGGAATACATTTTTTGTTTCTTTGTTTTTAAAATTGTGTAGAGTTTGAATATCATAGACCTACAGTACTAAAAACATTGTTTTTGTCCTAGTTGTGTCTGATGAGTGGAGAGATCATTCAGATGAGTCCTAAAATGAGTTTAATCTTTGAACCGGCAGATCTGGAGCAGGCCTCTCCAGCCACTGTCAGCAGGTGAGGGGACCATATAACTATTCATGTCACCTGTATGTCTCTAACGAAAAGCATTTCCCCTTGGAGATGAATAAAAGTCATTCTGATTCTGATCTTTATACTTAAGATTTCACTCAAAAAAATTGCCTTTTTAAATTTTTTTATGTTATGTAGCAAGCAAAATGTTAACACATTGCAAAATAGTTATGATTAGACTAATAAGAGTCGATGACAGCACCTTTATTTTCTTAAATCAATGTTTGGTCTGTCAGAAAAAATGTGTTCTATTCTCTAAAATTGTCTCAACACAAATTGCCACTTACCTGATGTAAAACTGTGGTAAATATTGACCGCAGGTACTATCCCACCAAACCAAGTCAAAATTACAAAAACATGAAAAGCTGTCATATGCACTTTAATGTTCTATAACAGTGGTCCCCAACCACCGGGCCGGGGACCGGTACTGGTTCGTTACGCATTTGCTACCGGGCCGCACGAAAACAGTAAATAATTTATCAGTGACCACATCTTCTCTGATGTAACTTTCTCCGGTCCCTCATGACACATAATAAGCTTGTCTGTAGATATATAATGAAAATCCTGATAGGAAATCACCACAGAAATCCATTTGATATAACGGTGAGTTTATTATATCTGTGCTAGATCTGCTCTTGTCTCCACGATGACGTATCACGTAGAACGCGTCAGACATGTCACCCAAACATAGACCCACAAGCTCGTGAAAATGAGCCAAAACAAAAGTCTTTGGAGAGTTTTTTTGCAAAGGGGAAAAGGCCAAACTGAGGAGCCATAAGAGGAGCCTACGACCTCCAAGAAAAAGAAAGATCAATTTAACAGGCAACACCAGGAGTCCTACTTACAACAACTCCACTGGCTCCCCATGAAACAGAGAATTAACTTCAAAATACTAATTACCACCTTCAAAGCCATACACAACCTAGCCCCTTCATACATATCTGACCTCCTCCACACTGCTGCTCCTGCCCGCACTCTCCGCTCCTCCTCCTCTCTCCAGCTCATTGTCCCCTCTGCCCGACTTGTGTCCATGGGGAACAGGGCTTTCAGCTGCTCTGCCCCCCAGCTTTGGAATTCTCT
Source organism: Periophthalmus modestus (assembly GCA_019594935.1). Taxonomy (NCBI): domain Eukaryota; kingdom Metazoa; phylum Chordata; class Actinopteri; order Gobiiformes; family Gobiidae; genus Periophthalmus; species Periophthalmus modestus. The sequence goes on from JAIEZT010001318.1 coordinate 16,723,782, forward strand.
CCCTCCGGATCTCTGCAACTTGGATTCTCTTCCACTCTTCAAATCCAGACTCAAGACTCACCTGTTCAGACTGTCCTACCTTTCATAATCAATCACACACTTTTATCAATCAGCTCTTCATGTTTTATTGTTTTATATGTATATGTAATTTTATCTTGATCAGTGTCCTTGGGTGTTATGAAAGGCGCTTATAAATAAAATGCATTACTGTGTCGCTACAGGTGAGTCTCACGCACCCAGTCTGCTCTGCGTAATGTGCGGGGAAAAGCGAACGAGGCAGTGAAACCTTCAAAACTGCTTTGGCACATGGAGACTAAGCACCCTGGATTAAAAGTTTAAGTTGAGTTTTTAAAAAGAAACAAAAGTGAACAAAAAGGAAAGAAGAAACAAGAGCGGGGTCCCACTGATTCAGAATCAGAAGAAGTTTTATTGCCATTGTCAGTGAGCAGAGCTTACAGACTAGGAACTTACTTCTGTGATAAAGTGCACATAGAACACACATACAACACCCCCCCTTCCCGGGCCGCAGTAAAATGGTCAAGCGTTGACCGGTCTGCGGTGATAAGTGATAAAAAGGTTGGGGACCAATGTTCTATAATATGCAGTGAATAAGCTCTTTCAGTGTAATAATAACAATAAAACAAGTCGCTGTATTAGTAATGATGAAAAGCATTCATGTTTTATATGTCATTTGGATCCAATCCTCCAGATGTGGTATGATCTACATGGAGCCTCATCAGCTAGGCTGGGCCCCTCTCAGAGACTCCTACATGAACACTCTACCACAGAGCCTGGACGCGGAACAAGGACAGCTGGTGAGCATTCACACCTCGTGACACAATTACAGGGCTAAAGTCTAACAGGTCCAATTCTGCTAAATTAACTTTTTGAACATTAAATGATATTGTTCTTAGGGTTGACGAAAGTATCGAAAATCAGATACTAAAACTAGTATGAAAACTAGATACTAATTTAAACAAGTATCAGTACTAAGGCATCACTATCGATCATTTTTTATTGATCAATCTAAATAAAAAAATTTGAGTAATTGCCTGTACAGCCTGCCTTTACAGTCCGCAGTGCCACTTGCACCCTCTGCTGGCTGCCGTGCTGTCCTTGGTGCAATGAAACAAGGGCTGAATGACTTTTACCTTCAAACATATACATTATTTATGTAATATATAGGAGCTATTTTGCTGTTTTTGCATCATAAAATTTTTTTCTGTTTGTCTGTCACATTTTCTGACAAAATAACATAAGCAACTAACACAGTTTTTTATCTTTGTCACAGATAGTGCACCTCTTTGATTGGTTGGTTCCTGCGTGCCTTGACTTTATTGACAGAGAGTGCCACTTCTTTATCCAAACGTCACCCATTCATTTGGCTTATAGTTTAATGAGGCTATTCTCTTGTCTCTTGGGTAAGTCCCATCAATTACACTACCAGTCAAAAGTTTGAACACACCTCATTCAGTAGTGGTACTATAATGGTAGTAAAAAGTAAGTAAGTAAAAGAAAGTACTATGATTTAATCTTGAAAATTACATTTTATTGTCTAAATAAAGAGGGTTTTTTTTTTAATTATTATTATCATCATCGTGGTACTACTTCACTGAGAATCTACAATGTAAATAGTCATGAAAATAAAGAAGAAACATAAATGAAAAAGTATTTCCCAAGTTTTGACTGGTTGTGTAACTCACCTTATCTTCCCCCTTAATGTTTATTTTCTTCACCAGATGAAATAGCAACATCCGACCCTGAAGGTGACCGTGCCATGTCCAGCCAGCAGATCACCATGTGGTTGCAGGGTCTGTTCCTGTTTGCGGTGGTGTGGACTCTGGGAGGGACAATCACTGGAGACAGCCGCAAGAAGTTTGACCTCTTCTACAGGGACCTGATCCTGGGCACCAACAAAGAGCACCCACGGCCCAAGAGCATCAAACTCAAGAAGAACAACCTGTTCCCCGAAAGAGGTGGAGGGTTTACACTAGGCTTGCATGACATTGGAAAATCTTGTGATATGGCTCTTATGAACTGTAATGTTGATATTGTTGCAATATCTTTATATATTTTTTGACTCGATCATTTCAGATATTATTAAACAAAGCCATTACATGCTTTAATTTACAAGTGAAGCTGTGTCAAAGTAAAATGGAAAAAAAAAATAGGAATGCACCAATTATCGATACAAGTATCAGATATCAGCGCCAATCCATGGATCCGATATTGGCTTCCAAATATTGTTTTTTACTGGTCGTTTGCCCAGAAAGTCTGATAAATGTTTGAATTTTTACTTATACAAGCTTTTTTGTAGTTAGTCGGTGTATCCCTAGTCAAAACCAGGGCTAAATCAAGGCTGATTTTGGACTTTGATTATTTTTAAAACAGTACATTTTTGTCAGATGGAGAACCTTGGTGTTATTGAGATATATTAAGTATATTGCAATATCACTTATAGTGTCAGACAGTATCGCGATATCGACGCTTTTGTGTTACATTGTGCAGCTAGATTTTTTTTTTCAAGCCAAATCATGTGCTGGAGGGATAAGCCAGTGAAAGAAATGTTATCTTGAAAAAATAAAGAAAAACTGTTAAAACTGTATCTTGACCTACTAATTAAAGGGCCTGTACTTGATTTTTTTCCCCAGGTATTTGAGCAAAATTTGTCTTGCCCCAGTACAGATATGTTGTACAAGCAGCTCTTGAGGTCAAAATAAGTGCAGTGTGTGGTGTCTGCATCCAATTATAAAGTATTTTATTGTTGATAGATAATCAGGAAGTGCACATTGGCATGCTCGGTGTTGTTGTTAGCTTTACTGTGACGGCACAACTGTGCACTGGTTGTGAAAAGCACTTATAAACTCATTGTGGACCACTGCAAACAGTTTAAAATTAACTAGTTCTGTTTTTAAGACAGTTAACATCAGGTACAGTGCCTTTAATACAATGAAAAATACCAAAAAGTGTTATGAAAATATTCTGAATTCAAGTCACCGTAACCTGTGTAGATATCTGTGATATTTTTTTGTAATGTAACAGATTTTACAAATTAAATGGTAAAAACTCACAAGCCACAAAAATCTGTTTTAAATATTAACAGAACTGATTAATTAAGTTTGTGTACAAATTTGTGTGCAACAAGAGCAAAACTAAGACTGTGAGATGAAATAATACTTTGTTTGTTTTGAAGGTTCAGTCTATGATTACTACTTCCATTTGGATGGACAAGGTCAGTGGAACATTTGGACGGATTCTATCACCACAGCAGAGAACACAATCTCACCCAAAGCAAAGGTGAGTAATGTTTAAAATGTCAATTCAGTGCCCAACTCCCAGCAGGGCACCTGGCATGGTGTTATTTGAAAGAGTATAGATGTCGTAAATCTGCAATACATGTGATTCATTTTTAAACAACTGAAAAACATTGTTTTTATTTAATGATTTTATTTTTCCACCATCGACATTTTTAAGCAGTTAATTTACATTATGCAACTTAGCAGACATACATATTTTGACACATTATGATATAATGGTTAAATAATAATAATAATAATTAAAGTAAAGTAATAAGTAAAACCAAATAAATCCCCTAATATCGATGCAAAAATAGATTTGTTGCTTAATTAATGTACGGCTTAATTAGCTGTTAGCCTGTTAAACTGCATAAATCCACTTCTACTGTCAGTCCAGCACTTTATAAATTCGGTAAAAGGCTCAGGCTTTGTTTTACTCTTGATAATGCGTACATTCCAGTACACAACAGTAATCCACAATCTCTGAAACTCCCGGAAAATTTGCTCATTACAGCCGACGCTGTTAGTTTCTATGATTGGTTTATTTAAATGTCATTTAATACACCAAATTTTACCCAAGATGCCACTTACAATTATTACACCTTTTATGCTCTCAGTCCTGATCTATTCCTTTTCAACGCTACAAAGATGAAATAGCTATGCCCTCCCTGTCTGTATCTCCTATCCCAGGTATCAGACTTGATCATTCCCACCATGGAGACTGCCCGACAGCAGTTTTTCCTGCGCACTTACCTGGCCCATGAGGTACCTATGCTGTTCGTGGGGCCCACTGGAACTGGCAAATCTGTCATCAACAATGGCTTCCTGGTCAAACTGCCCAAGGAAAAATACACTCCCAACTGCATCAACTTCTCTGCACGCACCTCGGCCAATCAGACGCAAGACATCATCATGGCCAAGCTGGACCGCAGGCGGAAGGGTGTTTTCGGGCCCCCAGTGGGAAAGAAGTGTGTCATCTATGTGGGTCAGTGCTTTGTTATAAGTACAGTCGTTTTAAAATGCCCTTAATGTAGCCAATATATTATGCACTATTGGTATTGAGAACATACAACTGTAATGGCTTATTTTAAAGGTGCCCTATGTCACTTTTCTGCTTTTCTCCATGGAGAGGCAACTGCTTTGCCCTGAATGTTCCAGTTACAAGTGCTTTTGTGGCTCAAAAATATTTTGCAGAACATAGCAAAAGAAAAATATAAAATCTGTCTGGACAAAACGTTGTGGGTGTTATATTTTTCTTTTGCTATGGATCAGACCTTGGCGACTGAGGAATTGCACAGATATCTTGTAAAACTTGTTTTCAGGGTTGCCTCAACACAACTCTCACCTGTAACATGGCCTAGTAATCTCACCTGCTTGTTTACTTTATGATGTAATATGTTAAATGCCAAAAAGGGAAACATTTCAAGCAAAGTAATAAAACATAGTGCACATTTAAATGGCCTGTACCTGATTTTAGTTTGAAGTTTTAGCCCCGCCCACTTAGTCCTTTTTGTTGCTATGGTAGTGCACCATGACACAGAAGCAGCTATCTGGGATAGCATTATAATCATTAACTCCTTCACAGATAATTAAGTTTGTAAGAGAGATCCAAGCGGTTGATTTCCCATATTTCTTAGTACCAATTTAATTGATTCAATTAATGAAATTACCTTATCAGTTGCTCCTGTGTTAGTTATTACCTTAAGAATTCTTATATAAAATGAGTAGACTAAACTCTGCAGTTTCAATTTCTTTCTTATTTAGCAGCTTTTAGTAAACTATGCATGATATAAAGAGCATTTATGCTGAAGGAAAAATTTAAATCAGGTAGAAGTTCTTAACTAAGTTTCAGAAGTTGTCAGAAGAACTAAAACTGTATATTTATGATCATTCACAAAATACAGTAGGCTAGCTTCTAATACAGAAATGTCACTGTAAACATTTTGCATAATGTGATTTCATTTAATTCTATTGTACAACTCATTTATTTAAACCAATACTTTCTTCTAGTATTTAGGAACTCAATTCAGCAATAATCCTGCATATAACCTTTGAGGTTTGTTAAATTCAAAGAGCATTCTAATAGACTATTTGTCTTCTTATTTTAAATTTCTCTCACAGATGACCTAAACATGCCAGCAAAAGAGATCTATGGAGCACAGCCTCCCATTGAGCTGCTAAGACAGTGGATCGACCACCAACACTGGTATGACAAAAAGGACACCTCCAGGATCAACATTGTGGATGTGCTCTTCATGTCTGCAATGGGGCCCCCCGGTGGTGGCAAGAATGACATTACAGGTAGGTATTACAGCACTGCACTCAGAGGTGGGTAGAGTAGCCAAAAATTGTAGTCAAGTAAGAGTAATCTTACTTGAAAATAATATTATTCAAATAGATGTAAAGTAGTGGTCCAACAGATTACTCAAGTAAAAGTAACTTAAAGAGTAGCTGTCTATACATAATAAGTATTATCAATTTGCAGTTAATGTAATTTGAAGGGCAAAACATTAAATAATGCACAAAATGTGGCATTTTGGATAAACACAAAAATGAGATAAACTAAATCATATTTGAAGGAGTGGTACAAGAATCTCATTGGGAAGAATAACCAAATATTTTACTCAAGTAAGAGTACTGTTACTTCAATAAAAATCTTATATTAGTAGAGTAAAAGTATGCTGCTAGAAAAGTACTCTAAAAAGTAGAATTTCTTTAAAAAGTTACTCGGGTGAATGTAACTAAGTACTACCCACCTCTGAGTCTGCACTTCTCATAGGTTAAATATTATACCTCTGATGTTATGTGGATGTCCTAACCTCCAGGCCGGTTCACCCGTCACCTGAATGTGATCTCTTTTGACTCCTTTGATGACGAGACTCTCACAAAGATCTTCAGTGCCATCACAGACTGGCATTTCAGCAAAGACTTTGACACTTCGTTCGACAGGTAGGTTGATGGACCAGTAAATACAGCCTAAATATTGTAACATAGCATTGGATTTTCTGGCTAATGAACATTAATAAAAACATTTTAATTTGATGTCATAGTATATTAGAAGTGTTCTTAAAGTGTTTCAATAATTATGAAGCAGTGAACATCAGATTACCAAGGCTTACAATATAGGCTATCAATGTAATTGAGATGATACACAATTGATGCAAAGCAGATAGAGATGCTGTTTTAACACACTGTCACATGATCCGTGGCGATTAGAAGTAGTGAGCTGAGTGTCCAAATCGCACTGTGATTGAGTGCACTATATAGTCCAAGTACTTATTGGGGAGGCTAAAATTGAATATGTACTTACTGGGGAGGCTGAATATGAATATGTACTTACTGGGCAGGGTGAATCACCACCACCTGGTCCGGGTGGTGGAGATCCCATCATGTTCAGCCTCCCCAGTAAGTACATGGACTATATAGTGCACTCAATCACAGTGCGATTTGGACACTCAGCTCACTACTTCTAATCGCCACGGATCATGTGACAGTGTGTTAAAACAGCATTTCTATCTGCAGTACCTCTGGACAGTACCTCTGGATCAGTGGACCAGGTGGTGGTGGTCCAACTGTCCACCCTAGGGGCTAGGGTGGACAGTTGGACACAGCCGTTGATCAGGTTAAACATTTGCCAAGGCAAGGCAAGGCAAGTTTATTTGTATAGGACAATTCGTACACAAAGTAATTCAAAGGGCTTTACAGAATAAGAAAGACATTAAAATCACACAAATCAAAACATAAATAATCACAAATAAACATCATAAATTACCATTTAAACAGAACAGTGCAGAATAAAAACCTTTATAAAAACCTTTATGAAAAAAAAAAAAACGTTCAGTTATATGCACAGCTAAACAGAACTGTTTTGAGCCTGGATTTAAACATTGTTAAAGTATAGGCCTGTCTCACATCTTCCATAAGACTGTTCCAGGTTTTAACTGCATAAATTTGTGGATTTTCCTTTTAGAAAAAGTAAGATACCAAAATAAATTTGTTTTAAAAAGTATATAATCTATACCAGAATAGGCTTACCTTGTGTCGCACAATGATTTGCCTGATTTTTCATGTAGATTTTGTCTTCAGCATTACTGTCATGTAAGTCTTTGTACAGAATGGGGAAGTTGATGGTACAGGCCACTCTGGCTGTGTATAAAGATGCTATGGAGGTGTTCCTGCCCACTCCGTCTAAGTCTCACTACATCTTTAACCTTAGAGACTTTGCCCGAGTCATCAGAGGAGTGCTGCTTGCTCCACATACACACTTACAGGTCAGTCGACACAACTTTACTTGACTTTTGTCTTACTGTTCACACAGTTTGATTAAATGTATCTTTTGTGATAGGATGGTGACAAACTGATCCGCCTGTGGATCCATGAGGTCTATCGAGTTTTCCAGGACAGACTCATCAATGACGAAGACAAGGAGGCTTTTTTTAACATAGTCAAAGAGAGGACGTCGGCTTACTTTAAACAGACTGTAGACAAGGTAGGTACATGGAATATAACAAATTTACTCTAGAGTAGTTTTCAATATAATATAGGTATAATTCTTTTCTTTACCTCTGAATATAATCTACCACAATCACACTTGACAATCTGACCTAGTCACCTGTCTGGTGGAGTGAAAGAACCATATAAGATGGGTTCACAATCTAATCACCTAAGATGAAAATTTCAGACCCCTCCATGATTTCTAAGTGGGAGAACTTGCAAAGTCACAGGGTGTTCAAATACTTATTTGCCTCACTGTATATATGTAAGCAGTTCTTGAGGTCAAAATACGTCCACTGTGTACTGTCTGCATTTAATTATATAATTATATACTAAGGATATTGCTACACACTGCTCTAGTCTCTGAAAGTCTGAAAGCACTTATAAACTCATCTCAGTCAATAATTAGGATGCTCGGAATGAATAAGGAAAGTGAAGAATAACTTTGGACTTCTACAAACGTTTAAAATGAACTAGTTTTGTTTGTCACAATTTAAGTCAGTAAAAATCAGATACAGCACTTTTAACTTATACCTACTATTACTAAAACAGTTTTTTGGTCAAATGCACATTTCCTTGCAGCTCCTCAGTCATCTCAGCCCAGACGGAAAGGTCAGGGACGAGCACATCCGCAGCCTGTTTTTCGGAGACTATGCCAAACCTGACACTGACACCAGAGCCTATGACGAGATCACAGACCTTCACTCCCTGCAAGAGGTGATGGAGTTCTACTTGAATGAGTACAACAGCTGCAGAAAGGCTCCCATGACTTTGGTCATGTTCAAGTTTGCCATAGAGCACGTGTCCCGCATCTGCCGAGTCCTCAAGCAAGACAACGGACACCTGCTATTGGTTGGAATCGGAGGATCGGGCAGGTAGTGTTGTCACAATAGTAAAATTTCAAACTTGATTTCTATACTTAATATTCTATACCAATTCTGATGCCACAATGATAATTAAAAATACTCTTTATTTAGACAATAAAATGTGATTCTCGACATAAAAGCAGATTTATTGTGCAAAATCTACTTTTTAGAGCTTTTAACTATTTTATAGTAGTTTCCCCTTCTCAGTTGAATTGATTCAATTGATTATAACTATTATAATAATATGTTATAATCATAATATACCAGAATACTAGATTATTGTACATTATACAAGACAGGCCTTTGTGGGGTTAAGAAAATAACAATCCTTCTTACCTGGCCTTCTTGGAGTCCTTGGGAGGGGTACTAGACAGTGCACTGATTGGGGGCTCCATTGTTCTACTGGGGGACTTCAAAACCTACGTGGGCAACAACAGTGACACCTGGAGATGGGTGATTAGGAAGAACGGCCTCCCTGATTTTAAACCAAACTGTGTTCTGTTATTGGACTTCTGTACTAGTTACCCTTTGTCTTTAACAAACACAATGTTCAAGCACAGGGCTGTCCATCAGTGCACGTGGCCCCAGGACATCCTAGGCCAGATGTCGATCAATTTTGTGGTCGTGTCATAGAGACCTTCGGCTGCTTGTCTTGTGCACTCAAGTGAAGAGCTGTCAACTAGTCACCACTTAGTGGTAGGTTGGATCCGCTGGCAGGGTAGGAAGCCGGACAGACATGGCAGACTCAACCGTATCGTGAAGGTCTGTTGGGAATGTCTGGGGAAGCCTTCTATCAGCAGGTTCTTTAATTCATACCTCTGGGAGAGCTTCTCTCAGATCACGGGGGAGGCTTGGGACATGGAGTCCAATTGCACCATGTTCTTTGCCTTTATTTTCAATGCGGCCGCTCGTAGCTGTGGTCCTAAGGTCTGGGGTGCCTGTCAATCTCAACCCCCAAACCCGGTGGTGAACACTGGAAGTAAGTGATGCTGTTAGGCTGAAGAAGGAGTCCTTATTGAGGTCTGTAACACTGCGTAGCGGTCGGGGACAGTACCTCTGGATCAGCGGACCAGGTGGTGGTGGTCCCATCATATTCAGCCTCCCCAGTAAGTTCTATTCCAAGGTACTGGAGATGAGAATTCAATCAGTAGTCGAACCTCGGATTCAGGAGGAGCAGTGTGGTTTTCGTCCCGGTCGCGGAACAGTGGACCAGCTCTATACTCTCCATTGGGTGCTCGAGGGTTCATGGGAGCCCAACCAGTCAATCTAAGTTCCTACCCTCATCTATGGTTATGAGCTTTGGGTAATGACTGAAAGGACAAGATCACGTATAGAAGCGGTTGAAATGTGTTTGGTCTGCAGGGTTGCTGGGCTCTCCCTTAGAGATAGAGTGAGGAGCTCAGTCACATGATAGGAGATTGGAGTAGAGCTGCTGCTCCTCCATGTTGAGAGGAGGCAGCTGAGGTGGCTGGAGTGTCTGTTCTGGATACCTCCTGGATGCCTCCCTGGGGAGGTGTTCTAGACATGTCCACAGGGTGAAGGCCCCAGGGAAGACCCAGGATGCACTAAAGGGATTATGTCTGGGAACACCTTGGGGTCCCACCGCAGGAGCTGGAGGAAGTGTTTAGAGGGAGGGAACTTTGGGAGTCCCTCCTTAGACTGCTGGCCCCGCAACGTGGCCCCAAGCACAAAAAAATGAATGGATGGATAGTTCAAATTGTTTTGTGCATTTTATTTGTGGGGCACTATTAGAAATTAGAAATTGTCATGCAAGTTTTAGATGCCTGATTTAAAGTGATTCGTGAATGTTTTAATAATCTTTATACCAATCCCCATTTTGAATGTGGCTTTTTTTGGTATCAATACGTAGTAGGAGTATGCATTTTCAATACCTGTTTTATTATTGATTAGTATCTGATTTTCTATACTTTTGACAACCCTATTGGCAGGCAGAGCTCTACTAAACTGGGCACTTTCATAAATGACTACATCCTGTTCCAAATTGAGCTCATGAAGAACTACAGCATGACTGACTGGAGAGACGACCTTAAAAGGTTCATGCTCAAAGCCGGGGTGGAGGGGAGAAGTCTGGTCTTCCTGTTCAATGACAGTCAAATCAAAGACGAGGCCATGTTAGAAGATATAAACATGCTTTTAAACACCGGGGACGTGCCTAACATCTTCGCAGCGGACGAGCGCGCAGACATCATTGAGAAGATGCAGGGGATCGCTCGCATGGAGGGCAAAAAGATCGACACCACGCCTCTGTCCCTGTACAACTACTTCATAGACAGGCTGAAGACCAACCTCCACATAGTGCTAGGTATGAGTGTGACTCTCAGCTTTTCTCGCATCACTAGTACTTAAAAAAATTTGATCAGAAAAGGAAACATTTTGCTTTGGAATAACTTTTTTAAAATAAGTAATTAGTGGTGAAAGCTAATCTTTTTTACAATTGAATCTTAAATACAATCAATAATTAATTAATTAGTCATTTAAATCACTTTTTACAATAGCATTATTTAACTGCTCTGGCACTGCACTCCTTAAATGTTTAGCATTTTGTAATGGGGTGATAGTAGCATTTTATATCCCAAAGACCTAAACTTAATCAAATTAAATAACTGTTTCTACACCTAACCTTAACCTGATAGTGAAATAACATATAGGTAAAAAATAAACATTTGCTTAAAAAAAGGGGGAAAAATACACCAAGCTCCACCCATATAACAAAATGCCTGACATTTAGGGAGTCCTATTTGTGGATTTGGCATGACAATGTATAAAAAATATTGAATCTTTTGAATGGGGAAAGCTCCTCACAAAATCCTTCAAATGAGGAAGGAATCATATGGCTGAAACCTAAGTATTGGAACTGAAAAGCCAAAGTTAAGTGTAGGACTAGGAACCCTTTAAAAGAATTGGAAAAAAAAAAAACTAAGGTACTACTATTGATCTAGAAAAATATTGGTTATTGAAAACTGGTAGAAAATGAAATATTTTTTAATAGTAAGTTTTCATGTGCCTTGTCAGTCAATACCCTCATCAATACCCTTCCCTAATTATCAGATACGATATACCTGTATATTATCACTTTTCTTTTAATCTGTAATATTTTGTATAATTTTGAATGACCATTATGAGAGTATTTGGGCATTTCCACCCTTTATGTTCTCAACCCTTGATACATGTGTGTTTCAGCCATGAGCCCCATAGGCGATGCATTCAGAAACCGACTGAGGATGTTCCCGTCGCTCATAAACTGCTGTACCATCAACTGGTTCCACGCTTGGCCCAATGACGCGCTGGAGATGGTGGCCCACAAGTTCCTGAAGGACGTGGAGCTGGAAGATAATATCAGGCGGGAGTAAGATGTATTTTTAAGAAGACACACTACTATAAAAACAACAACCTACATGAGTTACAATTGCTTAAATTAAGTATTTGCCTTGATTATAGTAGGGATGCACTGATCCAATTCTGATATTGAATTTGCTGGATCAGACATCTATTTCCAAATATTGGTTCAGCCAATATCCCGGTTGGACATATAAATTGATGAACCTATTTTTTGGATTATAAGTCATACTTTTTTTCATAGTTTGGCCGGGGGTGCGACTTATACTCAGATGCAACTTATATGTGAAATTATTAAAATTTGTAATTTCACATCTTCATTATTGTCACACTGACAACTGCACGTGGGCGCTCTGGTGTATCAGTATCTACTACTCCTATACTATTGAAAATACAAAAAATTCAACATTATGGTAATTTAAAAGACATCTGAGAAAAACTAAACAAAAATGCCCCCTAAAAGAAAATCGTATTCTGCTGAGTCTGATGACAGCCACCCAGCCACTAGTTTTAACTAAAATCATATCATATTATCATCACTAATCACACTTAAAGGAGATATATTGTGCTTTTGTCTACTATATATGTTATATTTTAGACATCTTAAATGCAGGAGTGTTCAAGATATCATTACTCACGCTAAGTTTGAAAGGGTATATAAGAAGGGGAAACAATTATAACACGATTAAAGGCTCTAAAAAGTTGATTTTGCATAATAGGTCCGCTTTAAAATACAAATAAAAGATCATTCTGATCTTATAATGAGAAGCAAAATCTACTCAGTTTGTCATTTTGCAGTAGAATAACAGTAAGTCGAATTTTTACTTCCCAAAATGTATTTTATATCTTCAAGATTGTGTTTTTTACAGTGTATATCAACATTTTTGCCATGTCTTTCATACTGTAAATTGTGTTCTTTTGTTTATTGTACAGTGATACTTCAATCATATCCCTGATACCAATTCCTTCTTCTTCATTTCAGAGTGGTGGAGATGTGTAAGACCTTTCAGACCAGCGTTAGGGATATGTCTGAGCGTTACTTTTCCAGACTGAGGAGGCATAACTATGTGACCCCCACCTCCTACCTGGAGCTTATCCTCACCTTCAAGACTCTGCTCAACGCCAAGAGGAGTGAGGTGGATACGGCCCGCAACAGATACATCGTGGGCCTGCAAAAGCTGGACTTTGCTGCCTCACAGGTCCTTTTACCAACTATAGATTATAGATGTCAGGAGGACCAATTTTATTAATTTGAAGTTAAAGGAACTGTATGTAGCCTGCACTCTTAGTGATTTAAGAAAGGTACTACAATCACAACTGAACCTGGGTTGCCAATGTCTAAATCTGCACAGAGAGGACATACTTTTTATTCATGACTCATGTGAAAGCTCTGAATCATAAATTGTAAATATAAATAGACTAACCTGCTTGCCACAGCATTCCAAATAGGAAGTGAACATGGGCACGCTTCCAGCTCAATCAACCAATTCTCTTCCTATTGAAAAATCGTCACTCTTCTCTCCTTAACTTCTGCTGTGAGCCTTCTAATTTTGGTCTTAAAATGTTTGTATTAACCCGCTCTACATCATCCTGGTGTTCCTAAATCCTGATATGAACTTGCCTGGGGTCTAGAATATACACTTCTTCAATACTATGCAAAGATGTGAGTCTGTTCACCGGTGAGTCCCCCCGTTTTCAAATGGGCGTGACTGACAGGTGGATTAGCCAATCAGGGGACACACATGGTTGGGAAAAAATAAAGGAAAAAAATATCACGGGGGATGAAAAACATTGCTGATTTCTGCAGAATCAGTGGCTGAAGCACTAAATTGTGTCAGTCTGAGGTGAGATAAATTACATTTTATTTCCAAATCATAGGTCACCAATGAGCTCCTTCATTTCACGTGTCACTAAATAAAAAAACTGATCTGATTGCACAATTACATTTGACCGGACTTGAGAAGCAATGGAGGACGTGGGGACCAGACTGATATCAATATGTATAAAAAACACAGAGAGATATCATTCTGGATTTGCCAGGCAAGATATGAACATTAAAAACATATAAATCCAGCCTTCTTTCCCCGAGGTTGCTCATGCTAACGTTAGCAACTGGCTTAATTTATTTTGGAAAATTCCAAATATGGAACTCGGCTCCCTATAAATGATAGCCTTGATTGGCTTCATTTGGTCAATGAAGCCAAACACTGTCACCCTCCTTACTCTGCTTCTTTATACAGTGTATGCTTGGAACCTGCAGAATGCATTGAGAGATTGCACTTCCACTGATTGCTTTGTTTTTACACAATCTGATGATAAATAATGACTTAGCTGGAAAGACAACTGAGCCCATTTGTTAATGGAACAAGTCTCTTTCAAGGCAAGGCAAGACAAGTTTATTTGAATAGCACAATTCGAACGCAAAGTAATTCAAAGTATTTTACATTATAAAAAAGACATTAAAATCACAATACAACAAATGATGATACAACAAATAAAAACATATTTATGTTTTGATTTGTTGTATCATCATTTGTTGTATAATCATCATAAAATTAACAAAAAAATAAGAGTGCAGGATAAAAACCTTTATAAAAAACTTTCATATGCACAACTAAACAACTGTTTTGAGTCTGGATTTAAACATTGTAAAGTAGAGGCCTGTCTCACATCTTCAGGAAGACTGTTCTAGGATTTAGCTGAACAAAACTGAAACGCTGATTCCGCATGACTCTTGGCACTAGCATGGAAAGACTTGTACACAAGCAGAGCTGCTTTAAAGTCTATTCTCTGAGCAACAGGAAGCCAGTGGAGAGACCTGAGCACAGGATTTATTTGCTTGTACTTCCTGGTTCTAGTCAGGACCCGAGCAGCAGCATTTTGGATGTAGTGCTGTCTTAACGCTTTTTTTTTTGAGAGGCCAGTGCGCAGGTTCTTAGAGTAGGCTAACTTACTGGAGATAAATACATGGACAAGTCTCTCTAAGTCTGGCTTTGACAGTATACCTTTGATTATTGCAATGGTTTTAGATGGTAAAAAACTGCAGATGTTATTGATTTGATGTGGCTGTTAAAGTTTAAGTCGGAGTCCATTATTAGCCCTAGATTCCTAGCCTGACTTGAATGTTTTAGAGAGAGAGACTGGAGGTGACTGCTAACACATTCTCTTTGTTTCTCTGGCCCAAAGATTATGACTTCCGTCTTGTCTAAATTTAGCTGGAGAAAATGGTTTTGCATCCACACATTGATTTGTTGGATGCAGTGGCAGAGTAAATCCTCTCGTCCATATTCACCTGCTGCTAGTGAGACATAGATCTGAATGTCATCTGTATAGTTGTGATAGGACACATTATTGCTTGTATTACCTGGCACAAAGGCATCGTGTAGAAATTGAGTAACAGGGGTCCCAGGATTGATCCCTGGGGCACCCCACCGATCAGGGCCATTTTATCTGAGACACAGTGTTCAATTTCAACAAAGTACTCCCTGTCTTCTAGATAGGACTTGAACCAATTTAATGCAGTACCAGAGATGCCCACCCAGTCCTCTAATCTCTGTAAGAGGATCCCATGATCGAGAGTGCCTTTTGGCACTCTCGATCATGGGCTCGATCCTCCAGCAATCTAACAGGATCAAGACTGAGACGTTTCCTGCATCTGTGTTCAGGCTTAGGTCATTTGTCACTTTGATAAGAGCAGTCTCAGTGCTGTGGGGTCTTAAACCTGACTGGAAAACACCAAAGGAGTTGTTAATTTGGAGAATTAGTAAGATTAGTAGTAAAATTAGTAAGATTTTGGTAAACAACTTTTTCAAGGACTTTGCCTAAAAACAGCAGATTTGAGATGGGTTGGTAATTGGTCAGGACTGTGGCGTCAAGGCTACTCTTCTGTAGGAGAGGCTTGATAACCGCAGTTTTCAAAGCTCTTGGAAATGTTACAGATTGAATTGACATGTTAACTATGCAAGCGAGTGGTGATAGCAAACTGTTGAGCACAGTCATAAGTGAGTAACACATAGAGGCAGCATGTAGATCAACTCAAAGCTGAGTCACTTTGCTCCTGTAACTGAGAAAACTGTCCAAGAGATCATCACCAATCCGAGCCCTGAAACTTGTCTTTAAAGAATACTGCAAACTTGTTGCACTTAGATATAGAAATTAGTTCAAACAGCAGGGGAGCTGGAGTGTTTGTTAATCTGTTTACTCTTGCATATAGGACACAAGAGTTGTTACTGCAACTTCCAGTAATGTCTGAAAAATACCTCTTCCTTGTTGTACATAAACTGTGGTTGTACATCTTTTCTCTGTAAATCTCATAAGGAACCTGGAGGTTTGACTTGCTCCATTCCTGCTTGGCTCTCCGGCACTCCCTTTTCTGTGTCTTCAAATAAAAGTAGCCGCTAAATGTGTCTGAACTTTTAAAAGCGGTATTAATCCTGCCAAAAAAGTCTGAAAACTCAAGTATAACATGGATTTAAACAGCACATTTTCAGGAGCCGGTGATCAATCATGTGTTTATGACCTTGTTCAGGTGTTTGATTTTCAAAAATAATGTCATTTGCAAATCAGCTTACCTATTGTAATTCCAATTAAGTCAATTATTTATACAGTCTAACTTGAGTAATAGAGCTACAGACAGAGCAGTGCCTCGAGTTAACATAACTCCCTCTGGCAATGTTTATTATATCAGCTACAAAGTATCAATATTGCGTCATGGGGGACAAGTGCCTTTTTAGCAAGTGAAAATCTTACTGTCACAAAAAAGTTGTTGGTTGATCTAATGTGTGCAGGTGTCAGTGATGCAACAAGAGCTGACGGCGCTGCAGCCCCAGCTCATCCAGACCTCTGCAGAAACAGATAAGATGATGGAAAAGATCGAGAAGGAAACTGTGGAGGCGGACGCTAAGAAAAAACTGGTGTCAGCCGATGAGAAGGTGGCTAATGATGCTGCAGCAGCAGCTCAGGCCATCAAGGTATATGTACTCTACTGTATATTAGGATTGACACCAAATATCCAAGATAAAAATTTAATACAAATTAAACGTGAAGGTGTTTTTTCAAAACAAGGCTATGTGTTAGCAATTAATACCACATAGATAATACCCCCTTTTTAAACACTCTCTACACAAGCGAGACCTTGTTTTTAAAGTCCATGCATTAATCTGACCATCAGTATTAAATGGCCTTCACTATTTGTTAGTGTCATGTTGCCAATAGATGTGCTTCCTACCAAGGAGACATGGGCAAAGTGAACGAGAAACTGCTATAATAGAGCAGCTAGTATATTGTTTTCATTTCCCATGTTGATATTCCACCCTGCCTTACAGAATGAGTGTGAAGGGGACCTGGCCGAAGCTATGCCCGCCCTCGAGGCTGCTCTGTCTGCTCTGGACACTCTGAAACCAGCTGACATCACAGTGGTCAAGTCCATGACCAACCCTCCAGGACCAGTCAAACTGGTCATGGAATCCATTTGTGTGATGAAGGGCATCAAACCAGAGAGGAAACCAGACCCCAGCGGCTCAGGTACAGTCAAGACCAATGTTTGAAAGGACTATTTACTGTCTGTGCCAGGTGAGTGTGGTTTAGTGTCACACTATGTACCGTATTTTCTGGACTACAGAGCGCACCTGATTAAAAGCCGCATGCTTTAATTTTAGGAAAAAAAACCCTCTATAAGCCGCACCGCACCATAAGCCGCAGGTATCCCATGTAGTAATATGAAAAATTAGCTCAAAAACATTCATTTGCGAGGGACCGCTCGTGCAGTTTTGCATGCTTTTTTTTTTTTTACAGTGTATGCAGGCGCGTGTTCTGCATCCTGATTGGCTAAAGGAGGTGCCGTGTCTCCTGTACAGGACAGAATGCTTTCAGCCAAATTTACCAAAATATTCAATGCTGCAGCGTGACTCTGAAACAATCGCGTAAGACTTTACATGTGAAACAACTTTAAGAAGGACGAAAATAACATAAGGACGACAGCAGAATAAGTTTTAACAAGGAGCAAAAAGGGCTGTAACCTGCGGATGGAGTCTGCTTTAGTTTGTGGATCAGTGACTGCAGGAAAAAGAACATTACGAAACATTACAGCGGCGCCAGGACGAAGAGGCGGGGACAGAGGAACTGAGAAATACACCTGCAGCCGCAAAACATATAGAATAACTGTAAACAGGGGCGAAACTCTCAGTTTGGTCTAGGGGGGGACAATAAATTGATGGAAATTCGAACTATCTTTCGAGGTCATTGTAACGATACTTAATCATAAATGTTTAGTAATAATTAATAACGCGCAAATGAACGAGCGCACGCACAGCTGAAGCTCACGTGGACGCGCTTAAATGTCACTTTTTTTTTTTTTTCTCTTCTGGGATTAATAACAAATGCAGCGCTGCGGAGCACGTGCTTTTTGTTTTGATAAATTACTAGATTTAGAGTTTCCTGTGGGGTCACCTGAGTGAAGGAGGATGATTATGGAGCTTTACGCATGCGCTCCACATGGATACACCACATTCACCTGGGAATCACACCTTTACCTAAAGACCGAGGAGGAGTTTTTTGCCGGAGTTTAGTTCATATTATGTGGTTGGTTTCAACTTCACGTGCAGAGGCTGCAGTTTCTTCTGTTGTTCCGGTCAGAAAATACACTGCGCTTGGCACAAACATTTAAAGGTAGTGGTAAAACGTGATTGGTGCATTTGTTGGCGCAGGGACAGTTGCTAAGTTTCTAAACCAAAACTTGTGACTTACGTGAGACGGAGTGTCGTTAAAGTTTAAAGGTCTGCTCCTCCTTCATTCCCGTGCCTACGACGTTAAGTTATATATATTCACTCTTCAAAGTCTTTAACATTATATTCGACAAACTGTAAGTTTAGTAACTTACTCCTTGTTTGGCGACTCTGACCTAATCTCCTCTCTCCTTTTCTCCTTTTCTCCTTTTCTCCTTTTCTCCGTGTTTGGACATTACTGTGACATGTGACATTTTACATAAAGTAACAAACTGAATTTCTGAATGATACAATGAGGCTTTATTGGCAGTAGCTAAACATTTTCGCCGATTTTCTGTCCCTTTGGTGCGAAAAATGACACAAATGTACAGCTCTGGCGCCCGCGTGCACGTTGCCGGAGCAAAGGACTAAACCAATGTGTAACAGGGTGGACAACTTATTTAATGACAGTCAACTGTGTGGATACTGTATATATAATTAGGTTTTACCATAATTTTCCATTTGTCATAAAACCTTAATGCAAGGGCAGGGGGGACAGTAAGAGGGGAGAGGGAGACACTAGTCAGCAAGTGGGCGGCCCGGACTGGACACTGACAGCGGGTGACAAGCAGACAGGCAAGGAGCAACATCCACTCTTTTCACTTTTTTGTCTTCTGTTGCTGGGCAAAATGTTTTTAGCGCCACGGGAAAAAAAATGTATAAGCACCATAAGCCGCAGCGGTTAAAAACTGGAAGAAAGTAGCAGCTTGTAGTCCGGAAAGTACGGTATCTTTTTTGGTGAAAAGCCTTGTCTAGTTTTGTCTCTATGGAGATTCTTTTTCTGGAATGTTCCACAGTGGGGCATTATAAACAGATCTATCTCCGTGGAGACAAGGCCAAATTACGGGTCACATAAGTGGAGAGACAGGTTTGCTCATAGTTTAAGAGTTTTTATTTAGTTTACTTTTTTTCAATAAAAGAATTTAATAAAGGTGCAAGGTAGATACATTTCATTTAATGTAAGTTCAGTTTCTTTGTCAGTTGCTGTGTAATAACCATGAAAAATGGTAAAATACGTGCACAGCATTCATTCAGAGCAAACAAAGAACGATTTAGGAACTGCAAACCAAGGCGATACACTGCATTTTTCTTTCCTTATAAGTTTCCCCATAATGAAAAGCCTCAAATGCAGTATACCATAACCTTAACAACCTTTATACATATTGCATATTAAGATATTTTTACAATATCCTCGATCTGAGGTTGTCCAAGATACATTGAAACATCTCCATCAATGGAGATGTCTAACTCCAGGGTATAAACTGTGATTTAGGAATTAGTGTAACAATTTTTCTATTTTAATAATCATACTTAATTTGGACATATTGTGATTATATTTTCCGATTATTACTGTCACTCTGAAAAGATATCTGGGGTCTTAGAGTTAACAATTCTTTTTGTTAAATTGGAGCGTTTGTTTATCTGCTTTACATGTTTCGGAAATAGCTTCTTGCTCTTGGCTTCTGAGGAAGGAAACATGTAAAGTAGGTGTTGTAGAAGAAATTGTAATAATTTGAGAGTTGAAAAGAAAAAGATGAGTCTTCTAACACAGACATTTATTTACCATCATAACAGTACCCAGCACACAGAGACATAAACCCTCCAGACATTATGATAGTGTAGTCCATTCTAGTCTAGTACAGTTCAGTCTGGCTATGCTTCTGTTGTAGGGAGTGTTATATCTCTGATGACATAGGCCAAGAAAACAAGGACTGAGCAGTAGGTGCCCGACATACACCATTAAAATGGAATTTCTCTAACAGCAGGTAAAATAACTCTAAACTAACATGTTTGACAAAAAGAATGGCTAATTCTTAGTTTAAAACTGAAGACAGAATTAACCTTTACCAAATATCTAGAGTCTTTATGAAGCATGCATAGTACATATAAAAATGTTATGTATGTGTCTTCCAACGTTCCAAGTTTGTGATCTATAAAAAGACAACATAACTTGGAAACAAGAGGTCCAGTTTTAAAACTCTGAACTGCTCTTTTAGAGACAAAAAGTTATACGGTTTGAGGAGGTTTATGGAAATTTGTGTTTTTTCTTTACACACTTTAAGTAAAAAATTCCACATAAACTTGTTTTTTTTTAATGAGACTCCTAAACTGTGCATGCTCCAGGTAAAATGATTGAGGACTACTGGGGCCCCTCCAAGAAGCTGTTAGGAGATCTGAAGTTCTTGGACAGTCTTAAATCGTATGATAAAGACAACATCCCCACTGCCTACATCAAGAAAATCAGAGAAAAGTTCATCGACAACCCTGAATTCCAACCATCGGTCATTAAGAATGTGTCCTCTGCCTGCGAGGGGCTGTGCAAGTGGGTGCGTGCTATGGAGGTGTATGAGCGCGTGGCTAAGTTGGTGGCACCTAAAAAGGAAAGGCTGAAACAGGCTGAGGCCGAGTTGTCTGTGCAAATGGACTTACTGGCTGTGAAGAAAGCCGAGCTCAAGACTGCGGAGGACAGACTGCAGAGCCTGAACGACGATCTGCAAGCCATGATGAATAAGAAGCAGGATCTGGAGGACAACATTCAGCTGTGCTCCCAGAAGCTGGTCAGAGCTGAAAAGCTCATTGGAGGACTGGGAGGGGAGAAGGACAGGTGGACAGAGGCAGCCAGGCTTCTAGGCATCAGGTAATGGATCTCATTCAAGGTGTGGAACATTTTTGACTGACCAAGCAGTTATTTATTCAATTTCTTGTTTTTTACAGAAGGGGTGGGTTTAGATATCTTAACTTTTTTTTTTTTTTTTTTGCTATTTTTCTGTTTATACTTACTGTTTAGTGCCTAATGGCCTAATTGAGGCCTTCAACATATGTAGGTGCTACTTAACAGATGATTTTTAATTTCCAATGTGAGAAAAATGTATTGCATTGATGCAATAGCCTTTGAAGTTGTTTCAGTGAAATAATAATGTAGATGTAGATTAAACCATTTGTAATTGGAACACTTATACATTATATGTTAAAACTTGCCTGTTGCCCTAATCTTTTGCTTCTGTTGTGCAGATACATTAATCTGACTGGAGACATCCTGCTGTCCTCTGGCACTGTGTCCTACCTGGGGGCCTTCACGGTGGACTACAGGACAGAGTGTCAGAAGCAGTGGCATGTTCTGTGTCAGGAGAAGAAGATCCCCTGTTCAAAGGACTTCACCCTGAGTAACACTCTGGGGAACCAGGTGTCTATCCGGGCATGGAGGATCGCTGGGCTACCTGTGGACTCCTTCTCCACCAACAACGGCATCATCACCTTTAACTCGCGACGCTGGCCCCTCATGATCGATCCTCAGGGACAGGCCAACAAGTGGATCAAGAACATGGAGAAAGCCAACAAGCTCTCTGTCATCAAACTATCCGACCCCAACTACGTGAGAGTCCTGGAGAACTCCATCCAGTTCGGTACCCCGGTCCTCTTGGAGAATGTTGGTGAAGAACTGGACCCAGTTCTGGAGCCAGTGCTGCTCAAACAGACCTTCAAACAGCAGGGCGTGGAGTACATGAAGATCGGGGAGAACATCGTGGAATACTCCAAAGACTTTCTCTTATACATGACCACGGGGCTCAGGAACCCTCACTATCTCCCCGAAGTGGCCGTCAAAGTGTGCCTGCTCAACTTCATGATCACCCCTCAAGGTTTGCAAGACCAGCTCCTAGGACTGGTGGCTGCCAAGGAGAAACCCGAACTGGAAGAGAAGAAAAACCAACTCATCCTGGAAAGCGCTGCCAATAACAAACAGCTGAAAGAGATCGAGGACAAGATCTTACAAGTGCTCGCCTCTTCTGAAGGAAACATTTTAGAAGATGAAACTGCCATCAAAATATTGTCTATGTCAAAAATATTGTCTGAGGAGATTTCAGAGAAGCAGAAAATTGCTAGCGTGACCGAGAAGGAAATTGATAATACTCGCTTGGGCTACAGACCTGTTGCCGTACACTCCTCTGTTTTATTTTTTTGCATATCCGAGCTCGCCAACATTGAACCTATGTACCAGTATTCGCTAACATGGTTCATAAATCTCTACCTGTTTTCCATTGCTCAAAGCTTAAAAAGTGACGACATTGAGGACAGAATTAGGAACATCATGGATCACTTTACTCTGAGCATCTACAATAACGTCTGCCGATCGCTGTTTGAGAAGGATAAACTACTTTTCTCCTTGCTTCTCACCGTTGGCATCCTACAAGGCAAAGGTAAAGTTGATCAAGAAATATGGCGCTTTCTGTTGACCGGCGGGATCGCTTTGGACAACCCACACTCAAACCCTGCTCCAGAATGGCTGTCGGATAAATCCTGGTCAGAAATTGTAAGAGCGTCTAAACTCTCAAGCTTGCAAGGCCTCTACCAACACGTCCAGAAGAATGTTTTGCTGTGGAAGGAGCTGTATGACTCAGGGAGGCCTCACAAGGAGCAGTTGCCAGAACAGTGGGACAGCCTGACGGGGATAAACAGAATGGTGATCATCAGGTGTTTCAGACCTGACAAATTAGTCCCAGCCATGCAGGACTTTATAGTAGACAACATGGGACAGGCCTACATTGAACCGCCGACCTTTGACCTGGCAGGGAGCTATAAGGACTCCCACTGTTGCTCCCCGCTCATCTTTGTGCTGTCGCCAGGGTCAGATCCCACGGCAGGTGAGGCTTTCAAAAAGAGTTTCTTGAAAATGGAATGTGAAAGGGACAATTCGTGCTAAATTTCCCTAGCTAAATTTACCTTACCTGGTATACTCATGAAGGTTGTTTTTTTCATTCACACTCAAAGCTTCAGTATTTTGTTGTAATATTTACAACAGCCAGTTAATTTCATGCTTTGACTTCCCACTATAATAATAATAATAATGCATTAGTCTTATATAGCACTTTACCTCACACTCAAAGTTACTATATAATTTTATACACTTTTCATTCACTCCACTCAGTGGTGGTAAGCTACTACTGTAGGCTGCCAAACTACGTCCTCTCTAGCCACCACCAATTATTCATTCACACACCAGATTCACAGTGGGCAAGATGATGGAAGCATCTTGTCACATAAACAGTTTGCACTAGACTAGAGTCACTATAGCCCCAATGTGACACTTGTTCCCAGATATCGACTGTATGCCAAAAATAATATAGATAAATTATAGAATGGGAAATACCAATGCAAAATATTTTGAAAAAAGATAAGAACGATAGTAGGAGGTAGTATATCGTATTTAATGTCTGGCCATTTTTGTAGATGCATTACCTGTCCCCTTTATCCAAGTAAAAAGGGCTTTTCTGTCTTAGGCTTGCTGAAGTTTGCAGAGGACCTGGAAATGGGGGGCAGTAAGACCCAGACCATCTCTCTGGGACAGGGACAGGGGCCCATAGCCGCTCAGATGATCGATAGAGCCATCAGGGAGGGCACCTGGGTGGTCTTGCAGAACTGCCATTTGGCAACCAGCTGGATGCCCACTTTGGAAAGGATTTGTGAGGAGACCATCACCCCCGATAATACACACCCCAACTTTAGGTAACAAGACATTTGTCTTTCAACACATCACAAGCCTCGACACCCTCACTGCTATTTGTTGCTTTTCAGATTGTAGAATGTGATGATGTTTTGCTCTATCCCAGGTGGAAGTAAGAAGTTGTATTGCTGTATAAATGCATTTTGCTTTGAAATATCAAAATGCAGAGGCAAACAACAAATGTTGAACAAATTTAATAATTTCATTAGTCACAAGGCCTGTTGTCACCCTCTGTTTATACTATTAAATTTGCAGGTCAGAAGTAGACTTTTTAATTAACCCTTGGAATGTCAGTAGACCGTAGACTTAGACTTAGAGTTGTACTTGGACTAACAGAAGAAATTATTTGGACAAAGCTCACACATTACAATATAACATAAAAGAGCAAAAAATAGATCGCAATTTATTCAAGTAGCGAGACTAGCAAAAGATTAGAGTAAAAGAGGAAAAGTTGAATAAAGCACAAATACATAGATTTGTGTATTTAATAGGATAAAATAGAGTATAGTCAATATAAAGTATATCCAGGCTATATGCAAGAGGCAGTGGGGTAAGGAGATAAAGTCCACACGTGAAATGGTCATTTGACTTATTAAACCAAACATTCTTAATTTAATATTCCATTTTCAGATTTCAGATTTTGTTGTGATTTTTTTTTATTTTTGTGGTACATTTAAATTAAATCTGAATGGTCCTTCTAAAAGAAAATATATTATCACAATTAAATAAATTTAATCTGATGTATTGTACTGTTGTTTGGTGTACAGGTTGTGGCTGACCAGCTACCCCTCAGAGAAGTTCCCTGTGAGCATTCTTCAGAATGGGCTGAAGATGACCAACGAGCCGCCCAAAGGCATTCGGGCTAACCTGCTGCGCTCCTACCTGAGCGACCCTATCTCAGACCCAGCCTTCTTCTGCAGCTCCCACAAGCAGGAGATCTGGCAGAAGCTTCTTTTCGGCCTCACCTTCTTCCACGCTGTGGTGCAGGAGAGGAGAGCCTTTGGCCCCCTCGGTGAGACACACCAGGCTTTTAATACATGTGCTTAACCATGAGACCACATGCTCTAATCATCATAGTATGCATTAGTTCTATTCCATTCCATTAGTTCAACACTGCACTGGAGAGAATAATCAAAAGTTGGGGTGCTCCCTCCACAGGCTTTTTTCATATATAAATGGTAGTTATTGAGTGAATTAATTGTCTCAAAAAACAAGAGCAACTTTTAAAGCCTGTGACCACAAGAGCACAGCAGCGCTCCTCATGGGAGTACCACTCAACAACAATACCAGTCGGTCTTGCGCCACATGCAATCTGAACAAGTTGTTATACAAGTTTGTTTTCATGTCATTTATGTACCATTCAAATTTGCATGCTTTCAAAATAATATATTTCTCCTTTTAAATCCTTTTGAAAACAACAGTATTTAGCTAAATATTAAGAGCAAGTACTGAAAAAGAACTGTGTGTAAATACTCTGTTGTTCAGGTTGGAATATTCCGTATGAGTTCAACGAGTCGGACCTGAGGATCAGTATCAGGCAGATTCAGATGTTCCTGGATGAGTACGAGGACGTTCCTCTGGAAGCTCTCACATACCTCACAGGTATGTGAGCACAGCTGTGTGACAGGAAGTCCTGGCAAATGAATTACAGCCAGGAAATCTAAAGTTACCAATGTAACTACAGCTCTATAAATCTTGGATCACAGTCAGTAGGGATGAAATAGAACTGCTGTTACTCTGCTATTCAGCTCTTAATGATTAGGTTCAGTGTAGTCACTTATAGTGTGTTTAATGAAAATATATGTACTGCTCCAGGCTAAACCCAGACTAAACCAAGGCTAAAGAAGGTCATAAAATAATAAATAAAGAAAAAAGCATTTAGTGGTCTTGCTGTACAATACTATACAGGTATAGTATCATCTGAGAACCTTCAAAAAAATGCAGCTGAAGTAAGTAAGTAATTTCAATGGAGTTAATTGTTCAGATAATCTGTAACTGTTTTTTTACGGTACTATTTAATGTTCAGAATGTGCATCCCAGGTCTTAATTCAACCAGACTAGAGCAGTTTTTTGGTTTTTGTTTTTTTTGTAATGTTGATTAATGTGCATTGTCCCTTTTCAAATAAATTAATAATAATAATAATAATAAATAAACAGGACAGCAGTATGAACATACATTATTTAAATTAGTGATACTTTGCAGTGACATTGCACTGGGGGTGTATGTTTATGGCAAAATGTCCAACGGTGTCCAAGGTGACACAGTGCACACATTAGCAAACAGAGTCAAAAGAAATTTTAGATTATCTGAAAACTCAAGAAAAATACTTATTGAATTTAAACAACAAATTTAGCCTGTTTGATTTCAACAAAATAGTTGAGAGTGACTAGATTAGTCTAACAGAGCCTCAGACAGAGCGATGCTTACAGTTAGCATCACACATCGAGGGAATGTTGATGACATCAGCTGCAAAGTGTCAATTCTCTGTACAACACTCGTTCACAGGACTCCTGTGGTAGCTCTGTCCCTGTGTCCTGGGTCTATCACTTATTACCGAATGATTGAAATGAGCATAGACTTAGAGTGGATGATGAGTGTGTCTTAGTGATCCCATGTGGATGTGTCCCAGGGGAGTGTAACTACGGAGGCAGAGTGACAGACGACAAGGACCGCCGCCTCCTGCTCTCCCTCCTCTCTATGTTCTACAACTGGGAGCTCATCCAACAGGATGGCTACTGTCTGTGTGAGGGGGGCCTGTACTACATACCTGCTCATGGGCCCTACCAGGTACTGTCTACTGCATTCTTGCATTTCACACACATCTTTAATAATATTTTCTGCAGGGTAAATGTGTCAAAAATGTTATTAAATCTAGAAATTAGGAGGATTTATTATACTACTACTATAGAAACACCAGTACACAATACTGGTGAGACAATGTGAGACAATGCTTAGGGGGAAGACAAAGGGTTGAGAATCACTGCTGGAGATTATAGCTTAATTATTTTATACAGTTATTTTTTACAAATGGAAAATAAGTCAAAGTAAAACCACAGCTATCAGGAAAGAGTACACGGACAAGGATCCCTCTGCTGGTGAACTGAGCATATTTTGTTGCTAATTTGGGCATTTACTACTACTGAATATAGAATATATGGCATTTAAAATGGAAGTATAGGCAAGGTACGAGTTCTGTTATACTAGAGTTTGATGTTTAACTGTAAAATGTCTAGGCAGGGTTTATGATTATTAATTAATTAATTACTGAACAAGCATAGTGGAGTTCTGGGTAGGGATGCACCGATATCGGATATCAGCGCTGATGCAGGAAATTTAGCTTTAATGTGATGGAATGTGACTATTTACTGGTTGATGTAGGTGTAGGACTTCTCAATAATGTTTGAACTTTTATTCATACAGAACTGTTCAATAGTTACTTGCAAGATAAATAACATAACACAACTGGATCCATTTCATAAAAACTTACTGTGGGGTTTTTGGGGGGAAAAAAGGACATTCTCAGTATATTGGTTAATATTGAGTATATCAGCTAAAGTACCAATGTCAGTATGGGAGCTGGAAAAGCTGGATTGGTGTATCCCTATTTCTGGGGCTTTCCAAATAGTAGCATATAATATAATACAAGAAAATGAAATTCAAATTCATTTTTGGCATGCAAATATAGATACAGATGTGCTTGTTTCTGTATTAGTGTGAGTCATTTAAATGAAAGGAAACCCTGTGTCTGTCAAACTGGACTCCCTCCAGCCCCTAGCTCCACTAAGAAACACTAAGTCTATTTGTCATGTGAGAAATCTGCAGTGTCTAAATTACAGTTCTGCTAATAATCTAAGTGGACTAGACAGGTGGACTCATTTAAACGCTTTATTTATGATTGTATTTATTTATTAGACTAGCAGCACTAGGGGTAGGTAGTAGAAATGCAAAAGTACTCAAAATATTAATGAACTGTTCAATACAACCGTCACAATACCCTACACGTGGCTCAGTACCTCTCCAGCACATTCATCACTCCATTGGCCTATGTATCGAAATACATATGGAATAGTGAAAGACGAAGTGAAAGTTGTTACAATTTAAAAGGAACTGAAATCTTTAAAAAAACCAAGTTTAGAACAACAACAAAGGAAACATGTATTTCAATTAAAGGTGTTGGCTTATGGAACAGTCTAGATGATCAAATCAAAACTTCAAAATGTATTCAATCATTTAAATATAGGGTCAAATACTCTCTGTTGCAAAAATATGAGAAGGCTTAGTAATTGCTGTTGTTTACTGGTAATTACTATAATATTATGAATTATTTATATCATCTGTATTATACTGTATTTTTTGTCGCATAACATAGCTGTAAGTAGCTATGTGTCATACTATACTGTGGTTCACATCACGTAACAAAGCTATAAGTAGCTGTGTGTCATAATATAATGTAATTTTTGTAAGTCATATGTGTCATATTACAATGTATTTTTTGTAAAGTCACGTAACAAAGCTGTAAGTAGCTGTGTGTCACTTTAAAATAATCGCAATTGTAAATATTCTTTGGAAAAAAGGGGGGCAGATATTATAAGTTTATAACTTCTTTCTGCTCCTTTTCATTCAAAGACATTTTGTTTTAGCAAAAAACCAAAACATGTTTTTTTTTTTTTTATGTTTACTATAAATGAATGAAATAAACTAAATAAATAAAAAATAAATAATAAAAGTTTAAATCTGTCAACTGGCCATATCGTTGTAGGAGTTAGCCCCTCCCTTCACATAGATATAAGACGGTGTCCACCAGCAATCTGACTAATGAGCAACAAAACATCTTCGATCCTACAACGATTTGTCCAGTTGACCTATTTAAACCTCATCTTTTGCTATGGATCAGACCTGGACGACTGAGGGATTACACAGACATATAGAATAGAAGCATACCTGGAGTAGTGTTTTCTTTCACAGGTTTCATGTATATTAAGCTGCTGCTGTTGTTTGACAGCTGTGTCACTATTGATAAAATATAATAGATTATTATTATCATCTGGACTGACAAAACATAGGCAGAGGTTAGAGGCTTTTAAACCAGAGTTTGTAGATGTTTGTTATATATTAGTGCACACAAACCTTTGTTTTGTTGTTTGCAGACGTATGTGAGTTACATCCGCAGCCTGCCCATCAGTGCAGAGCCTGGAGTGTTTGGACTCCACAGTAACGCAGACATCACCAAGGACAACCAGGAGACCAACCAGCTGCTGGATGGAGTGCTCCTCACACTGCCCCGCCAGTCAGGAGGGGGCGCCAAATCCCCACAGGTCTGCACACCACCTGCCTCCACTCACTTGTTATAATACACATTACACTACTCATCTAATTCTGGAAGTTGCCGTGGGAACCACCACGGTCATTGGGGTTGTATTATTTTGCATGGGGCTACCGATCTTGAAGCAAATAAGTTCTATACAGACTACAGAGCCGTTTTAAAACCTCCCAGAGAATTGGTGCAGTGTTGACTTGTTGATGCACATGAATATTGAACCTACTTTATATCATATTTTAGCTGCAAAACCTTTCAAAAATTTGCCATTTGAAAGAATGGAATTCCCAGTTAACGAGAAGTGCTACCACAATGAAAGCATGGTTTACTAGCATTTACAGGCAAAATGTCAAGGTACAACAATAAGATATAATATGGAAGAACATAGCTGAACTATTGCCCATCTCTTTAGATTAGGGTTTTCTCAGGGTCATAAAGTGTTTCAAGTTATTATATTTACTCTTTACTTTTTTTTTTTTTTTGCTTTCACTGTTTTGTATTTTAGCTACTGGGTCCAAGTTATTACCCTCATGAATCAAAATTTAAAGCTGCCCTTTGTAACTTTTCCACCACCACCACCACCACCATCCATGGAAATGTTTTCCTTTGTCTGGAATGTTCCTCATGAAGACAAGAAGTCACCTCTACTTAACTTGCTTCCATCATTTGAGCACTAAAATTAGGACAAACCATAGATCTGCTTGTGTCATCTATGGTTTTCACTCACACAACTCAGACATTAAACCAAGACTTTGTTCCCGTCATTTCACTGAATGTTTTAAAATGAGAAATAGCTGTGCAAAGGTGTCCAACCTTTTGTTGACCTGTCATTTGGTCTGTGTCCTGTGTCTTTGGACAGGAAGTGGTGGATGAGCTAGCAGAAGACATCCTATCCAAGCTGCCTGCAGATTTTGACATTCAGATGGTGATCGAGAAGTACCCCGTGGTGTACGAAGAGTCCATGAACACTGTACTGAGGCAGGAGGTCATCCGCTTCAACAGGTAGACTCATCCTAGTCCTCATTTATACCTGTTCTAGTCCCGGTTTACTTCTGGTCTAGTCTAAAATTAGTCCTGGTTTAGTTCTAGTTTAGTCCCAATTTAGTCCCGGTTTAGTCCCAGTTTTGTCCTGGTTGAGTCCCAGTTTCATCTTGGTTTAGCTTTGGTTTAATCCCAGTTTTGTCCTGGTTTAATCCCAGTTTAGTCCAAGTTTAATCCCGGTTACTCTAGGTTTAGTCCTAATTTAGTCCCACTTTAGCCCTGGTTGAATTCCAGTTTTGTCCTGGTTTAGTTCTGGTTTAGTCCTGGTTTAGTCCTGGTTTAGTCCTGGTTTAGTCCTGGTTTAGTCCCGGTTTCATCCTGGTTTAGTTTTGGTTTAATCCTAGTTTTGTCATGATTCAGTCCAATTTTAGTCCCCGGTTTGGTCCCAGTTTAGTCTTGGTTTAGTCCCAATTTTGTCCCAGTTTAGTTCTGGTTTATTTCAGGTCTAATGCTATTTTAGACTATTGGTTCCTAGTGTTAATTATTTGACCTTTCTTACACCTGATTTAGATCTGGTGTAGTTTTGTATTTGGTTTAGTTCTGGTTCAGTCCTGGTTTAGTCCCTGTTGAATCCCAGATTAGTCTTGATTTAGTCCTAGTTTGGTGCTGGTGTAATACTATTTTAGACTGTTTGTTCTTGTATAGTTTTGTATCTGGTTTAGTCTTGCTATAAACCTGATGGCAATGATTTCTATCTACTTAAGACCCAGTTTATTGTGTGGTATGACTGTATGTAAAATTAGAATAACAAGAATATTGTCTATTATAAGAAAACCTTTCAAAAAGTTGTAAAAGTGTTTAAAGAAACAACTGGCCATGTACATTCCATAGAGTATGAGGTGTTACTTTGCCATGTTGTGTTTTTAAGATTTTATTATGTTACAAGGGCACAGTATCGGGAGGTGGCACGTCACCTGCATGGCTCTATAGAAATAGAACATTAAAACCATATTTCAGAACATTCTTTATGGAGATAGATAGAGTAAAGTTTTATGCCATACTGTGGAAGATTATATAGGAAAGGCAAGGCACAAATACCCAACAACCTTAAAAGAGATGAGTACAGAATAAAACCCTAGTTATTTGCACAGCTAAATAGAACAATTTTGAGCCTGGATTTAAAAACAATATCAACGTAGGGGATGTCTCACATTTTCAGGAAGACTGGTCCAGATTTTAGCTGCATAATTATTGCCAAAGAAATAATATTTCCTATAGAAACTACCTCAAGGAAAGCCTCCTTGAGGCCTCAAGGAAAGTCTCCAAATAAGAGTCAGGATTGTGGCAATGTAAGTCCACTCAAAGTAAGTTTTTTTTTCAGTGATTTGATGCCATTAAGTGATAATATAAGGAAGTGCTCCTCTTCCTTCAGAATCATTTGGATCATTTCAGCCCTGGAAAACTACCGCTTCATTACATCACCAGGTGGAAAAGAGCATTTTGAGACTATTAATAAAGGCCAGAGTAACTCAAACATGTGTGATTGAAACGAAACACAACTCCTGGCATGTTTTTAATAAGATAAGAACATTATAACACTGCTAAAAGCTCCCAAGAATCGATTTTGTGTAATATAGTACCTTTAAACATGTGTTGTTTGTGTGCAACAGGCTGACCAGTGTGTTGCGTGCCAGTCTGGTGAACATCCGTAAGGCTCTGAAGGGCCAGATCGTTATGTCCGCAGAGCTGGAGAACATCTTTAACAGCATGCTGGTAGGAAAGGTGCCCTCCATGTGGGCCGCCAAGTCCTACCCGTCCCTCAAACCCATGGGCTCCTACGTCAGTGACCTGCTGGCCCGCCTGCACTTCCTTCAGGCAAGAGTCTGTACAGCAGGAATCATAATAATGCCACTTTCTATTTCATGGCATCTTTCAAGACTTTCAAGATCTGTCACGAAGTGGTTGCATCCGAATGTTCACCCTATGTCTTACTTAGAACATTATTTAGGGGTCACGCTTTTCTTAGTGGTGTCCAGTGAGTGAAAAGGTAGAGCACTCAAAATTTTCCACAGTACATCTTGAAAAGTAATGCCCAGCGCTGGTCACTAGACCAGACTACAATGCGTTGCCAGAGTCAGAAAAACAACAATGGGCAGAGACAGTTCTTTAAACGCTATACTTATGAATGAAAACAGAAGCATTGGATTGTGTTGTGATTATGAATAAAACACTATTATATAAACTGTTGAGCTGTTAAAATATCAATAATGAGATTTATGGACAAATAATGAGATTATTTGTCTATAAATAAATGTGTGGCAGTTGAATTTGATCACTATCTATTCCAGACATCAATTTTTATCTGAGTTCAGCTGCCTCTTTTCACCCATACATTAGACTAAAGAGTGCAGGGCTGTAGTGTAGGAGGGTTAGGGAGAAGGGTGGACATTTGGACACAGACAATAAAAAGAGGAAAACCTCCTACCTATTCCTCTGTCACTGTCCTGTCTAATTAAAAAAAAATCTAAGTTAACACATTTTGTACAGCTATTTATTGCTACAGAAAATATCTTGATTAGAAAGGTCCAATATTTGACTTGCTGTTGTGGGTGATAAGTAACATTTGCTGATGTTGATACTGGAAGTATATAGCAAGACCCACAAAGTGAAGACTTTGCACTTTTCTATAATCAGTGATAAAATGTATTTATTTGGGATATAATATACTTTGCTGTATGATGACAGTGGACAGCCTCTTGGAAGTCACAAGTCTGTTTAAAAAAATATTTCTGATGCACTGTGGACTTATGGACGCACAGAGACTGGGTCAGCGCCCAAAAACATATTCATGTTAAATAATTCATGCAAAAATAAATGACCAAAATAGCCAATGTATTGTCCATCACTAATCATACTCACATTCAATATTGAAGAGCACTTTATATCCCTGACACAATAACCCTGTTAGCCTATTCCCTTAAGCCTCTTCTTTCTTGCTCTCTGCTAGCCTTCCACTGTTGTTTGTTTTAGCTGTTTAGCCTCCTCTTTCCAGCCCTCTTGTTCAAGAGTTTGGCTGTAGACCTCCATCCAGAGGACCTTACCCTGCAGATCTCTACCAGGATGGACCTGTCCATCACAATTTTTCATTGGCTTTCTTTAAAAACTACTTCAAAGGCATTTAATCACCAATAGATTTAATTAATTTCTTTGTCTCTGCTCTACTCTGCTTTAAAACATGGTGTCACAAAAAAATCTATATTTAAGCCTACATGTATAGCATAGGCATATAAGATTTAGTTTTTCAATGAATGTGCTGCCGTAGGCCCTGTGTCTGCTTAACATTAGCATAAATGTGTAATAGCTAAGTTTAGGAAAAGGGTTGGGCTTGTCTTTAGTGTAAAATAATGTCAACTTTTGTAATGTTACATTTAAAACAGCGGTGGACTTTGGCAGTCTGTAAGAAACACCAGGTTGGGTCCACTGGGTGGAGGTCTGCAGCCAAATCCCTCTCCTCTTGTTCGTTAATGCTCCTTCTAGCCTGTCCTCTGTTGTATCTTTTCAGGAGTGGATTGACGTAGGAGCTCCCACAGTCTTCTGGCTCTCGGGGTTCTACTTCACGCAGTCCTTCCTCACAGGGGTGTCCCAGAACTTTGCCCGAAAGTACAAAATCCCCATTGACTACATTGACTTTGAGTTTGAGGTATGTTGTTCAGTCATGAAAAAAGTCTTTTTGGGTCAATTTTGCACATGGTTTGACCCAGTTTGTAATGAAGATCAAGTTTAGTCCTGTTTTAGACCTAATTTTATTATTGGTTTAGATATGATTTAGTCCGTTTTAAGACCTGGTTTAGTTCTTTTAGTCCTGGTCTTCTCCTTTCTTAAACCTGGTTTAGTGCTCTTTTAAACCTGGTTAAGTTCTGGTCTAGTCCCTTTGAGAACTGGTTTAGTCCTCCATTTCCCATAGATTTGGTTGAGACTATGACGAAAGAAATAATTTAAATTGAAATCATTTTATCCTACACATTTTGTAGACTAATGGAGTAATGTCACTTTATTTAATACTTAAGCAGCTTTTTTGATCAGCATAGTTACTTTTGTTTATGTCAATAGAATATTTTACAAAGTGGGATTTTTGTTATGCTAATATGCTCTAACTTGTGTGAGGGCCATCTAAGGCTCCTCTATTAATGGATTATTCCTTGGAGAGTCCAAGTCCTAGTTCTATTTTCAAACCCTTTTAGTAAGTTTAATGACAGGTTAAACCCTGGTCCACTTCTTTAGACCTTGTTTTGTAAAGTTTTAGATCTTGTTAAGACCTGGTTTAGTTTTGTTTTTGGATTTACAGTGGATATCATACTTAACGTTTTTTGGTCCTTATTTAGCCCAATTTAGCCCAGAGTCAGTATGTAATCTTGCTTTATAGTCCGGGTTTAGTCCTGGTCTAATTCAGCTTAGTTCTGGTTTTAGTCCCAGTTTAGTCCCAGTTGTAATGTGGTGATTGTTCCAAGTGTGAACTCAGTCTTGAATAAGACCTGATTTTGTCCTATGCCACATTTAATATTTGGTGCATTTATACTTGGTGTAATCTTGTTTTATTTCTTATATTGTTGTAAACCTTTAAATATGTTGGACTATCCCTTCTAAAGGATCTATTGCTCTAAAGTCTACAGTCTTTCCTTGTGTTGCAGGTGACCAAAGAGGAGAGTCACATGAGCGAAGGGCCAGAGGACGGGGCATATGTGCGCGGTCTGTTCATGGAGGGAGCGAGCTGGGATAGGGAGCGAATGGTAATCGGGGAGTCATTACCTAAAATCCTCTTTGACTCTCTGCCCATCATCAAACTCAAACCTGGGGAGACGTCCAACTTTAAGCACCAGAACATGTACGTATGCCCAGTGTACAAGACCAGCGCACGCAGAGGAACCCTGTCCACCACTGGGCACTCCACCAACTATGTCCTGTCCATCGAGCTGCCCTCTGAGCAGCCGCAGAAGCACTGGATCAACCGCGGAGTGGCCTGTCTCTGCCAGCTCGATGACTAGATAGACTGTGTATACGAGTAAAAGTGACTTGCAATGAGAGAAGAGGGAGTCTAAAAGAATGACAGTAGGAAGTGGGTTGTCAAAAGTTTCGAAAATCAGATACGAATCGATACTACAACCAGTATCAAAACTGGATACTCATGTGAGCAGGTATGGATACAAAAAAAAAGCAGGGCAAAAAATAACCTTTCCTAAAAACTTGTAGTTAAAAGTACAGCTTAAAGTAAAATGGGCCAATCCTAGAAGAAGAAAAATCGGTCCAAGGGCCACATTTGGCCCCCGGGAAGTTTGGACATACAGATATAAAACCACACGGTAATATAAAAGAATATACTACAATTTAATGTTGAAAACGACATTGTCTAAATAAAGACAGTTTTTACAAGTTTTTTGCTATTTTTTTTTATTTCTTGGTATCGGAATTGGTATCAAGTATTAAGTCTATTCCTTAGTTTGAAATTTTTGTATCATGACAACAGTAGTAGGAGGGTCTTTTAGGAGATCATGAAAAGCTATTATATTCTAGGAACTAGCCCCGTCCACCCTGATTATTTCGCTTTTTTTTTACTATTACTTTTCATTAGTGTACACCTCAGGCCATTACGAGTTTGGGGTCTTTTGTTTCAACTAGGTCCCGTTTGGTCCCACCCCTTTTTTAAGTCTCAGATGGAATTTTGTGAGTAACAAGTGGTGCTGTAGTCACATACAGTGTGACACAGTAATGAAAATTGGATCAAAGAACACTGACATGATGAGGAATACAGCAATATAACATTATAGGAGTATGCTGTTTAATATGTACATAGGACACTTCCCCAGTTTGTTAGCTTCAAATTAAACCGAAGATGAGCTATGTGTCTCCAACGGTTCACCTGCTGTAACAGAATTAACATTCCATACCCCAACAGTCATTTGGCCAGAGAATGCACATGAGAAAGTTACAGATTTTAGGATAAAATTTCAACTTAACCTTTATGGATTTGCTTCAAATTTTGCACAGTTTATGTTTATATACCAAATATTATTATAAGTGAAATTTAAGTCTTGTATCTTTTAAAATGTTTTGAGGGTTTGAAAGTGGGGTGTGGTTAACAATATCAACTGCCCTTAGTCACACAATTTAGATTGTTTACTATGCCAACTTCTTATACTTTACTATGCTTTAAATTTGTAATATATGGTCAGTGTAACATGAATTTAAAAACACACCAGTGTCATTGTGAGACATGTTCGGTAGCTTATTCTGTTACAGTTCAATCATTCATTATTTATTCAGACATAATCTTGTAATATGTAGTGAAATGTGAACTAATTTCAGTCCATTTTCATTTGATGTGGTCCTGTCTCAGGTGTAACACTGTTGTCTAAAGTACGGTGGGTCATGCCATATACAACTCTTTATATTTATATAGACAGGTGGTGAAATCTGCTATAAAACCCTCGATAGGGACTGAATGTTAGCAGCTAGCATCCTTACTTATGTTCAAATACACTGAACATGTCTGAGGTCCACTAGACCTGGGACAATTATGTTTTCATTCACAAGTTGATGTCCATTCAAACGAATGTGTTATGGGATCTGTTTCAGTCTTAGTTCAGATGATGACTCCATGCACACATACTTTGTGACAAGATTATGAAATGGGTTACAAATTATCCTGACATGACAGGTAGGATAATTAAATGGCATTTTTGAGTGCAAAAGTTTTCAAGAATTTAACATTTATATGCAAAAAATGCCTAAAATGACCATTTTGGGGATCCATTTTTCAATAGAAGCTAACCAGACTTTGTACAGTATTGTAATTCTTGTATCCTAAAATATGGAACCTCCCCTCGGTTCAGTGTAGCCCGTGGTGTCCAGTGGTGCCGTATCAATTGTTACTGGCAGCGTCACTTTTATCAAACTTTATTCAGGAGGGAACTATAGGCTATGTGGAGTTACCATAGCAAGGAGGAAGTTATTCATGAATCAGGTTGTTGATGACAGAGAGATCCAGAGCAAATACCCACAGCCTTAGATCTAGTCAAACAGTTTTCAAAGGCCTCAGGTCTGGCTATTTTACACAATTTCTGATTTATGTTATAATATCATTTCCTCATTAAAAACATAGGCCTACCTGAAATTTTGTTTTGTTTCACTCACATGTTTAACACACAAACCCTGCATATGTAGGCTGAGTTCTACGCTCAAACGGAAAACACTCTGTTCTATCTTGTGATGTCATGTGGTAATACAGGAAGTGCTCCATTGTATTTTTAAACTCCGTACACCTTCACTAGAATTTGGATAATTTCAGCCCAGCAATTGCCCATCTCTACTGAACAAAAAGTAAAATGTGGCTGTTAACTTTAAAACTACTACTATGACATCACTAGGTGGAACAAAGC
This sequence comes from Periophthalmus modestus, assembly GCA_019594935.1. Taxonomy (NCBI): domain Eukaryota; kingdom Metazoa; phylum Chordata; class Actinopteri; order Gobiiformes; family Gobiidae; genus Periophthalmus; species Periophthalmus modestus. Next base: position 16,761,788 of record JAIEZT010001318.1, read on the forward strand.
ATTTTGAGCTTTGGAGATGTAGACAGACAAATAAACAATAGTTACTCAAACATGTGTGAATGAAACAAAACACAACTCTGGGTATGTTTTTGATGAGGTAACAGCATTATAACATGGCTTAAAGCCCACAAGAATCAATTTAGTCTAATATAGGACCTTTACCAAATGTGAACTTCTTCCAATAAAAATGTGCAATTCTGTCAATCCTGGTATTCCTGTAAAATCAGAAATGACCTACTTGGGAGTACTTATTACTAGGGATGAAAAAGAATGGTAAATCAAACTTTGATCCAATCATTGCCAAACTAAAATCCAGGTTTAACCAGTGGTTATAGACAGAGCTGAATGGAAGAACAATGCAAACAAAAACAGAGGATATTTCCAGACCCATTTGCTCCGCAAAAGCCCTGCCAAATACAGATAAAGCACTTGAACAAATGTTGTATAACTTTGTGTGGAAAAATAAAACGCATTGTATTAAAATAATGTAATTACCAACTCTACAGACACTGGTGGCCTTAACTTAAGTCATGCTAATATCTTACCTTATGTTTTGGATGTATTTTTAAATTGAACCTACTTCCTATCTCCTGTGATTGACAGCATAAAAAGGCAGAGAAAATGACACAACATCCAAATCTAGTGATTAAGGGAAAAGTGAGAATCCAGATGAGACACAGATGACATAATGAAAACACCTGACAGATGACAATAACACCAACTCATTCGCACATTAATTCAAGCAAGTTCAGCCACAGGGAAAAAAACAAGCTAGAAGAGAGAAGGAGAGTTTATTTTTTAGTTTATAGTATGGTATTAACCACTGATCTAAATAGACAGATCGGTAAAAACAGATGGTGAGATGGATAAGAAAGAGTGTGGCATGTTGGGGTATTTTTTAAGCGTGCGCTATGCACACATGTATTGTCCTGGTATTATCTCCTAGGTGCTAAGCACCTTTCAACTTGGAAGCCTAGAATCACCCCTGACTACCTCTATTGCGTAAGAAACTGTCTGTCAAAAACTCCTGAGTTGCTTTTTTTCTCAGTCCGTCCCTGATGGGAAAGTTTTTAAAAGTTGCATAATGTGTCTTCTTTAAAATTTCCCCCTGGAACCATATAGCTTTCTTCGAAGTACGAACTTGAAAAAGTTAAATATCTCTTACGAAATATACTACAAGTCCCTAAGTACAAATATGTTATTGATGTTAAACATCTATAGTCAGCAGAAACAACAGTTTTTATTTGTTTATTTATTAGTCTGTTCAGAGTTGGACTTTCACACAGTCTGGTTCAGTGCTGTTACACTTGATAACCACATTATGAACACAGTAATTGCACTGCCCCTGTCCCAGTGAGAGGGACACAGACATAAAGATAAGACTAAAACATGACTAAAGCCTAAACATGTTTAATCCGTGAGGAAAGATTCTGGAGGCACTGAGAGCAGGTGCTGCAATGCAACCATTATGTCCCTCATATGAAGGCAACACATCCACATTCAGGAAATTACAATTTATAAAAGTAAATCTAACATTGCATAGACAAGTGATCATTTTTGACATTAAACTTTTTAGAAAATGTACCTGACAATACATTCTTTATTCCATGAGTAAAAACTAAATCATATCATTCATCATCTGGTTACATTTGATTATACACATTCACTTACACAAAAACACACTAGACAAATCCAAATGAAAGGTACATCATGTAACGTTTCTTGTGGAGTATACGGCATCTGCTTTACTGAGAACTTTCCACAGTATGACAATACACATATCCATCTTACATTTAATACATTACAGATGCTTTTACTGCACACAAATATATTGGAAAAACATATTTGGCATCTGGTGACAGTTCAGTTCCATACTGGAACATTCCAAACAAAGCCATAACATCCCCCAAGAAAACAAGCATACCCTCCAAGTTACATAGTGCACCTTTAAATAATACTTACTCAAACAAATTTGAATAAGCATAAATGACAAGGAAGTATTGAAAACATCTTAAGTGCCAATGAATTATTCTTATTACGGTGTATTGGTGTGAACTCTCAATAAAAAGAAAATGTACAAATGGAATTAATAGTCAGTTTTGAAAGTTTTGGACAAATTGTGGAGTTTAAAGCTACCATCACCCACCTGGCCTTTGTTCATGCTCACCTAGGCCTGTCACAATGACAAAGTGTGATATATTACTGAAGCGAATATAGACAATAAATGATAATATTGAAACCGAACCACGTTATGTCAATATATTAATTATTGTGACAGACCTTTCACCTGTGCTGGCTGGTCTTCTTCAGACTATCAGACTGCAGCAACATAGATAGCCTCTACTGGTGAGAAGTGAGAATGCAAGTGGGCCGGGCCAGCCACTGTAATTGTCCATGGTAGCTTTAAGTAAAATGAAAACATGTAATTATCGTAACACACATTTAAGACATATAAAAAAACTCCATTATCTGAACTTAGACCACAGTTTTCGTGCAAGGGACTTAACCTGAGAAAAACACACTGAAGGATCGTTTTATCATTGCACAATTTTACCCTTGATTTGATGGTAAAGAAATAAAGTTCAAATAAAATAACTGTCCCACATGGCTCAGTGGTAGAGATGCAGCACATATACAGTTATAACTTCCCACTATACATTTACATTCTACTATACATTTTCTGTTGATACTTTGCAGCTGATGTCATCAACGTTCCCTGGGGATGTGGATGTCTGTTTTATTTTAACATAAACTACTGATCAGAGATGAGCATTTGATTTGTGCTGTTAAACAAGTCCCTCTCCCACATAAAATTACCATCACAAGGTAGCCCGCACTAGCCAACAGTTTTCCAGTTAGTCACTCTCATTTTTTTTGTTGAAAATCAAAAATGCATGAATACGCTTATTGATCACAGGCTCCTGAAAAAGTAGTTGTTTAAATGTATTCTGCATTTCCTCTGCAGCTTTAAAACAATCTTTAATCTTTTTTTGACAGTGTTTGCTAATGCGTGTATTGTATCACCATGGTAACTGCTGAGCATTCCACCATAGACATATATTCCAACACCCAGCGTGATGTCACTGCAAAGTAGCAATTTACTAACAGTCCCAAAAGATCTAAAAAGTGAAAGAAAGAAAGAAAGAAGAAGAAAGAAAGAAAGTTGTTTCAGTACCTGATGCCCTGATTTTGTGATGGCAAACTGATGGACCACCTAAACATGATTTTATACAAATATTTGACATCATCCAACATCAAGGCTGCATTCACGCATTAGACGTGATAGGCTTGGTTTGGTCCTGTCCTGATGTGCTTTGGGTTTAGTTCAGGGGCGTTACGATTCTGTTAAGACCCAAATTTGATCTTGATTAATAATGTTGTGCATAGTTTGATAGCCTAATAATAACTAATACATGTCTTAGCCCATTTCTGTAGGATTGCCAAAATATTACCAGATTATCCTTATAATTTTCACCTATATCTCCCACCCCTCTGTTGTGTGTGAATGGCCCTATCAGACACTGTGCTTTTTGAGCAATGGGTGGCACTGTCCCACCCGGAGCCCGCGTCCCGTTGCCGTGCCAACGCTCCTAGTGGTTTTGGGAATGCTCACGGTCTCCATCTGGACCTCCTCATCCTGGTTCGGATCTGGGTCTGTCCAGTCCAGGTCCAGAGGGTACGGAGAGCCTGCCCAAATGGAGGTCTCTGAAGGGTACTCACACAACTGCTCCAAGCGCTCCTCCGAGAAACACACCTTCACCTGACGACAACAAGGAATAGAGAAGTTAAAGGAACTGTATGTAACCTGGGGTTTTTGCAGTTTTAAAGAGGGGGTATTTTAGTTATATAAAAAAATGTATTAACATGTTTTATAAGTTACAGTTTTGTTTTTTACGCTCTGAGTCTCCCCTCCCTTTGCTCCCCTCTTTAAATCACTCCCCCTTCAGAGCACAATCACTGTGCGTCCCACTAATGAAGAGGCACTGCAGGTGGTGAGATTTAGGTAACAAAGAGTCAGATCAGAGAGAGTCAGGTTTAAAACAACTGGATTTCAGGTGCGCCTTAGCATGCTAGTTTTTGTGATGGCAAAACTCTGCACTGGTCTCTGAAAGTTGTGAAAACTTTAGACCACTGCCAGCTGTTTAAAATGAACTATGAGATAAATAAACATTTGACCTATTCCGCTGCTGTATGGGGCAGTTTGTCAGGAGTAGATGGCAACCCGAGAGCAGCACCCGGGGCTTATGCATCTCCAGATCTTGAGCAATGTTAGCTCAAAGGATAAGCCTATTGTGAGTATTTTAGGTTGATAAGAGGGAATTCAGAGCACCCAAAAGAAGCCCCAATGCAAAGTGAGAACATTCAAACTCAGGCTCCAGACTGTGAGGAGGTGGCTCAGTGGTAACTCAGTCTTAGACAATACCAATAAGACTGAGTTAAAAGCTATTGATAATTTTGGGCACTTTAGCATAGCCTGTGTACTATTCTGTTTGTATTCTGACAATATAAATTCTATTGTGTATCTACTATTATCTGAATGGGCCTCAGTAGTAAAGGTTCCCTTTCACCTGTACAGAGAGAAAGTCCTGGTCTAAACTGGATCAGGCCCAGGGCATAGTTCAGCCCTGAACCCAGTTAGGAGGTGAGCACATTGGGCACAGTACCGGCGTTGCCGGTACTGTGCCCAATGTGCTCACCTCCTAAAGGGAGCACACAAACACACAGCTATTAACTGATACACTCACTTGTGTGGTCTACAAACATTACATGTACTGTAATAATACAGGTTTTGGGCATAAGTAGGAAAAATAAGTATTAATGCATGTTTGTACGTAAAATGGACCTCTATTTCACTGTAAAACGGCAATATTTAAATTTAAAGAGGCGTTATATTGATCCCTTATGAGGGATTCTTTTTCTGCATTTGACCCATCCTTTAACCAGTGGGACAACCTGTCAAGAGCAGTGATATACTGCTGAACAACGCTCAGGGACCCTCCAGATCTTGAGCTAGGCTTCCCTTTTACCTATTGTGCGTGTTTGGGTTGATGGGGGAAACCAGAATGCCCAGAGGAAACCCACCCAGACGCAAGGAGAACGTGCAAACTCTACACTGAAAGGCCTACTTGACCTGGGAATTGAACCCAGAACCTTCTTACTTCTAGTGTGAGAGCTAGCCGCTCAGCCACTGGCTAAACCAAACCCTACAGACTGCTTAGTGACAATTGTGGGCGGAGCCGGCAGTGTGATGTCATAACGTCCGACAGTGACAGGTGGTGAAGGGGCACAAATCCATCAGAGGCTAAAGGTGTTTGTGATCTGTGAGCGAAAGGGAGAGTCAAATGCTACACTGATAGAGAGAGCTCACCAATAAAGAGGGATCAGCTTGGACTATAGGTCTTGAGATCAGAAAGACTAACACAGTTATAGTTTACCATAGTACCATCATTTCCTCCACTAACAACTAAATATCATGTCTTATTCTGCATAAAAACTGATAACCCTGTAGTTTAGATCTGTACAAACATGTTCTGAAATGATTCTTGTATTACTTTATCAGTTCGCATTTTTGTTGATTCTAGATGCATTTAAAATTTGAACAGAATCCATTTATTAAAACATAAATCACAAATCTAATCGCAATCATAATGCTTTTCAGAAAAATCGCAATTAGATTTTTTTTTTTCCCAAATCAATCAGCACTAAATGGTGCTATATATATATATATGTATATACACACATATACATTTATATTCCTGTTTTGAAATGTTCAATTCTGTGAAACTTGCCTGCTGGTACTTTTACCCACTTCCTGTTTCAGCACTGACTTCCCCCTACATCGACTGAAATAGACACAAAAGGCTGACTACTGGACCCATTTAAATCTGGTAAAACAAAGTTGACTCAGTTACCATAATACCATGGCCAATTGTTTCAGACAATCATATTCTGTTGTATATGGAATTATTTTTGTATTTGTATCGTCAAATCACAAGAGCAAGTTAAAAGCAACTGATTTAAATTTAGAATTAGAAGTAGAAACATGCCTTCCACAGACATAAAATAACAAGTACAAACAACAAATTATGAAATATTAATGAGAATACTACAAAAAACACAAGCTAGGAGAAGCCAATGGCACAGATTGGCAGTTTTGCTTCTGTCAGTCTACTCCAGGACAGCTGTGGCTATAGCGACTTACCCTAGCAAGCAACAAGTGAATGAATAATGCATTATGATTTAATTTTGGTGTCTTCAAAAGCATGTTACAAATCCAAGGAATTATTGTCCCTTCTTGTTATCCGTATTTTATGTCTTAAACCTGGTTAAGGTTTGCGCTATTGGTTGACGTCCTCCCACAACCACATCTGAAATAGAGCCGCTAACTTAGGCACTATTAAAACTTACACAGACCATAAACCATATACACAGTTTAGTAGTTAAAAATACACATTCACTTTATACAGGGCTGACCAGAAAGCGGTTTCTGTAGTTGTGCCAAACAAAAACTAAACTACAGTCCCCTCATCATTGTGTGCTGTTTGTCTAATGAAGCTAAGTGGAGCAGATCCTTGTTGGATTTTATGGTGGAGAATCAAGATGTCGTGCTTGATAAGGCTTTAACCAGCTTAGCGTCGTCTGCTCTTCAGCCTGGCACCAGCTCTCCTGACTTTGTCGTACTGATGCCGTAATAAGAATATTAAGATCATTTACTGTAACTATCACAGGTTATTACTGTTATTTTTGTGGACAAATGGAACAATAAAACTCAAGTATGCATGCTTTCCAGATTATGACAGAACATATTGCTTTATACTTTGAAGGTTAGATAAAACTTAGGACCAGCAGCAGTAGTAATAGTAGTAATAAATCAATGTAATCAATAGTAAATAATAGGTAGCGTTGTCCTAAGTATCGTGCTTTTTAAATTTGTATTGGTTTTGACTGCAATAAAAGGTGAAATTAAAGGTGTACTATGTATTTCAGATAGGGCATCCCCCACCTCCACAGAGATCCAATTGCTTTGCTTGGAATGTTTCACAGTATGGCATTAAACTTATCTGTCTTCTGCATTTATTCAATCACAGCTGCTTGTATTCCTTAAAAAGGTCAGACTGAACATTCCAGGTGAAGCAATAAGATGTCAATGGAGACAAGCAGGTGTAAGAAAAGTTACACAGTGCGCCTTTAAAATGAAAACATACCTTTTTAGGCATCCCTCTGTTCTTCACCAGGCACGACTTGTCCAGATTCAGATATCCTCCAATCACTTCTATCTCCTCCACCGTGGGGTATTTCTTCTTCGCTGGTTCATTCACCGTCTTTGTTGTAGTATTCGAAGTTGGGCTTGTTGTCCGTGTTGTCGTTGGCGACGACCCTTGAACCTGTGTCTTCTTCGGCGTAATGGTTATAGTCGCACCTCTTTTCACCTGACCTCCAGAGGCACTTTTGATGGTAAATAAAGTTGTTGGGGTTGGACTTGGTGCTGGTGAATTGTTGGGAGATTGAACAGGTGAAGGGGAGCAGGGAGAAGATACAGGTGTAGGAGCCAAATCTAAAATTTTCAATGCATTTTCCGGCGAATGAGAATGCAAAATTGATGGATTGATTTCTATACTTTGGTCTTCTGGAGACTTAATCCTTCTTTGGGACGACTGTTGAGTTGTGCCTTCCTCTTTCAATATATTCCCTTTTGGACTATTGTGAGCTTTGGCATTTTGCGATGTACAAATTTGCGACTTGAGTACTTCCTGTTCTTTTAGCTTGAAGTTTTCAATTTGTCGTTGTATACTTTGAATGCCTTCTCCTTGTTGTTGAGAACTAAGTGGTTTGATTTTGATGAGATGTACAGAGGGCACCTCCGCTGTTCTGTCTCGTAAGCAGAGTCCAGATCTCGAACCGACCGTCTCTAAATTGTAAATTCGACTCATATCTTCCAGTGAGTTTGAATCTGGCGACGTAGGTGAAATAGACTCCTCCGATTCGAAATTCCCGGTCAGTTCCTTCAAATCTTCTTCAGAAAACTGTGTATCGTCTTCCAAAATTTCCTTTTCATCTACTTGATCATTTTGAATGTTTTCCGCGTCCGATTCTGGTCCTGCGCTTTCTGTGTTAATTCCACCACCGCAGTCTACTTCCTCTCCTTCTTCAACCTCAGACTTTGAATCAGGAAGTTGAGGGCTGACGCTAACTTCCTGTGGAACGTCATGAGCGTGCTCGCTCGTCGGCGATGCTACCTCTTTCCCCACCTCAACACTTTGCCCAGTTTGACTCTCTATTTCCTGTTCTTTTTCAGCCTCAGCCACTGTTGTTGTAGTCACTGTTTCACATTTAACTGTCACTTCAAAATGATCTAAGTCTTTTGCATGTTTTTCTTTTCCATTTTCAGTTTGTTGCTGTTTATTTTTTTCTTTCAAAGACTCATGACTGACTGGATTACCTGCTTTGAAACTGCCCCCCGTCTCCACCTCTCTTACACTATCACACTCTTGCGCAGCACTTTGCTTTTTCTTTTCAACTGTATCTTCAGCTACATAAAAAACAGTTCTCGGTATTTGAATTTCCAGAGGTGCAGGTTGGGCCCCCAAAGTTGAAATCATTGTTGAGGTTTTTGCATCTAGACTCCCTGATCCACTGGTTGGAATGGTCCCTTCTGAGTTTTTAGTGAATTCAAATGTATTCTTGGACGTCTTCGCTCCTTGGTCAGTACTTAAAACTTTATTATTCACATTCTTCTCTTCATTCTGCTGGGATAAAGTTGTTCCTGTCACACTTGAGGCTAACCTCTGTCTATTTGAATTGTCCTGGACAGTGCAAAGCAAACTTGAACACTCTTTAAATGCAGATTCATGCCTGTAGCTACCATCTTTCAGATTGGCTTGGATTTTACTTTCAGAATTTTTATCCTCAACTTTAACTCCTTTCTCAACGCCATAATTATTTTCTCTTACTCTCCCTTCTTGCCGAATCGGGATTCTTTTAGCAAATGAAATTCCTTCTACATTTTTAACGCTCGCAATTGTGAAACCCTCCTCTCCATCTCCAATGTTTCGGTTTTGTTTCTGTTTTGACTGCCAGTGTCTATGTCTTCCACACCTATCTTTTTCCAACAAACGCGCACACCCCATTTTAATCTTTGTCGTGTTATCCCTTCCCAGACTTGCCACTTCGATCGCCTTTTCTGAACCATTATCATAACCATTTTCCTTAGTGCTAAAAACTCTATCTGAGAAGCTGAATGATCGTTTGGGCACTCCTTTTAGTTGTCCACTTCTCCTGTCCTCGCTCTCATCTTCGTCATCAACTTGTAAATACTGAGGAGGGTTTAAACTTTCCGAGCTTTTGGACCGACACGGTGGCTTACGATGCTCTCCGAACTTACAAAGCAGCTGGCTCACTCTCCCACCTCTTTCTACGAAAATGCAATCATCGGAGTTATCCTTTTTGTCCTCTTTGATTACTGTAGCTTGTCCCCACGGACGCTCTTTCTCTTTCACGGACTCCTTCGCTTTCTCTTTAAGCCATGACATGTCTGCTCTAACCTCTCTTTCCTCTCTTCCCTCCCTTTTTCCATCAACTTTCTCTGCCTCCTCTTTGTTTTTCACTTCTGGCGGCTTAATTATCAAAACTTCCGACGCTCTGATTTCAGTGACGCTCCCACCTCCAGCTAATATCTGTTTCAAATCCATTTTAAGTCCTCTTTTATTTTGCATGTCCTCTTCTCTCCTCTCCGATTCTTTCCATCTACATCTCCTCTCTTCATTGCTATTTCTTTCTTGTTCAATGATTATTATATTATCCGCTCTTATTGTTCTTAGACAAGAAACAGTTGGTGAAAATACTGGACTTGCCGAATCTGTATCCCTGTATTCTTCTTCTTTCTTTAGTTTTGGAGATTCCTTGTCCTGCCTTTTTTGATTGCGGTCTCTCTCTTTCGGAACGTTCCTGCACCAGCTAGCTTCCGTTAGCTTGTTGCTTTGGTCTTTCTCCCTCCCTTCACTCAAATCTCTAAACTTTTCCATTTTGACCTCAAAATTACTACCTCGACCAGCGTCTCCATCGTAACTTTTTGGACTACATAATTCCACCTCTTTCCCCTTTCTTTTCTGTATCCTCATGAATGGATTCTCATTCACAGGGACGATCGTTTCTAGGGAGACTTGACTTTCATATTTGGGATCTCCATCCAAACACATTCCCGGATCAGGACTTGTGGATACATCGCTTCCCAAATTCACAGTGATCGAACTGTCTGTGTCACTGAGTCCATCTGATGCAGACCTAGCCTCACTGGGGTATGCCTCTCCTGGAGTGTCCTGCTTGGCTTTTCGGCGCTGGATAATTCCCCTTTTCCAGGCCGGCATGTTGGCCAGTTTCTGCTCCTCCTGTTTCTCCCTCTGCTCCCGCGCCTCCTCCTCCCTCCGTTTCCTCTCCAACAGCAGCTGCTTCCATTCGGGCAAAGAAGACACCGACATCACCACAGGAACACGGGGATAGGTTTAGACAAGAAGAACCTGCAACACAGTTTTTTTTTTTAAATGCTGGGTTTCAGATGGCGTCACAACATTTTATAGGTCAATATTATTCAGTACAGATATAACTAAGAACTACTATTACTGCTACAATTGTAACTTTTACAAATAAGACGACTCCAGTCGACTGTATAAAACTATATCTATTCTCTGCTATAAACTCTCTGCAATTGTCATAGTGCTTCACAATACAACAGGTGTTCAACTGCAAACAGAACCCTTTTATTTTCAGTTCAAATTTGGATTATACTGGTTAGTGTTATACTTTCAATTAAACAGGTGGAAGAAATGACTGTACAGTAGGTTTATGCTTAAACAATGAATACAGAGAAACATGGTTGTTTAGCTAAAAAACTGAGCTAAAGTTAATTGTGTCGTGATAATAAACCCTGTCAAACATGGAAATGCAAAAATTACATAAGATTGTGTGTGTGCGTGTGTGCGTCTGTGTGTGTGGCTATGTGTGCCTGTGTGTGTTTGTGTGTGTGTGTGTGTGTTTCCATATCTAAGTGCAATGAGTTTGCAATATTCTTTAATGACAAGGTTCAGGCCATTAAAAATGCAATCAATTCCATGAAGCAAATAACATCCCTGCAGTCACCTAGACACTTAGAGCTGACTCACTTTGCACCTGTAACTGACAAAACTGTCCCAGAGATCGTCACCAGTCTGAGTTCATCTACATGCTGCCTCGATGTGTTACCCACTAAATTTCTAAAGTCTGTGCTCAACAGTTTGCTGTCATCAGTCGCTTGCATAGTTAATAAGTCACTTCAATCTGGAACATTCCCAAGAGCTTTGAAAACTGCAAGCCTCTCTCCTAAAGAAAAGCAGTCTTGATGCCACAATATTGAACAATTATCGACCAATCTCAAATCTGCCGTTTTTAGGCAAAGTCCTCGAAAAAGTTGTTTACCAAGAGCTTATTAACTTCCTCCAAATTAGTAACTTCTTTGATATTTTCCTGTCAGGTTTTAGACCCCACCACAGCACTGAGACTGCTCTTATCAAGGTGACAAATGACATCCGCCTGAACACTGATGCAGGCAAAGTCTCAGTCTTGATCCTGTTAGACCTGAGTTCTGCCTTTAACACTGTGGATCATGGGATCCTCTTACAGAGACTAGAGGGCTGGGTGGCATCTCTGGTACAGCACTAAACTGGTTCAAGTCCTATCTAGAAAACAGGGGCTTTGTTGAAATTGGAAAAATGTGTCTCAGATAAAATGTCCCTGAGCTGTGGGGTGCCCCAGGGGCCAGGGGTCAATTTTGGGACCCTTGTTGTTTAATCTGTACACGCTGTCGTTAGGCCAGTTAATACGGAGCAACAATGTGTCTTATCACAACTATGCAGAGACACTCAGATCTATGTCTCACTAGCAGCAGGTGAATATGGACCAGTGGATTCACTCTGCCACTGCATCCAACAGATCAGTGTGTGGATGCAAAACAACTTTCTTCAGCTAAACTCAGACAAGACTGAAGTCATCATCTTTGGTCCACAGAAACATAGAGAAAGTGTCAGCAGTCACCTCCAGTCTCTCTCTCTAAAACCTTCAAATCAGGTTAGAAATTTAGGGGTAATAATGGACTCAGACTTGAACTTTAACAGCCACATCAAATCAATAACATCTGCAGCTTTTTTTTTCCAACAATGGTATACTGTCAAAGCCAGACTTAGGAGAGACTTATGTAACGGCATTTGTCTCCAGTAGGTTAGACTACTGTAAAAACCTGCTCACTGGCCTCTCCAAACGGGCTGCTGCTCGGGTCCTGACCAGAACCAGGAAGTGCGTGGCACATAAGTCCTGTGCTCAGGTCTCTGCACTGGCTCCTGTGGTGTGCGTGTGTGTGTGTGTGTACCGTGTGTTTGTGTGTGTGTGTGTGTGTGTGTGTGTGTGTGTGTGTGTGTGTGTGTACCTGTGTGTGTGTGCGCGCTGTGTGTGTGTGTGTGTGTGCGTGTGTGTACCTGTGTGTGTGTACCGGTGTGTGTGTGTGTGTGTGTGCGTGTGCGTGTGCGTGTGCGTGTGTGTGTGTGTGTGTGTGTGTGTCTTAGAATAAATAGTTAACAGTCAGGCTTCACTGTCATGTACAGTAGGCTGCATAATCCCAATGAGGAACGCGACAAGATTATAGGGTAGTTTCGTAGCAGGAGAAACACACAAAGCACAAGCTCATGAGTAGAATTAAGTAAGATTACCTTAAAATTACAATATGTAATTCAAATGTTCACATTTCAAACGCACCTTAAACAATTTCAAATTTCCTGTTGGCATCTCGTCCGATCAGCAGCTCTCCGTGCGCCCTGGCTGTGCGTCCTGGCTGTTTGTAGTTCCCGCCTCGTTTACACACACCTATCCTTCATTAACAGATTAATCAATACAGTCAGAAAGAGCAGTTTATGATCCAAAAGACCCCAGTAAATCACCGCACGGCCTGAACCACAGCGCCCGTGCTCAGAGTAGTAAACATGTTGAGCTTGAGACGCGCCGAGTGCTAATCCGATAATTACATTAAAGTCCATCAGGAGAGTTTAGTGGGACACACCATATTGTGGACCTAAGAAAAGAGCACAGCCGTCTGCCGTGTCGGGACACACCACCAACCCCCCCTCCTCGCGCCCCGGTGTCCCAGCAGCAGTGTGGGACCGATTAGAAAAGAAAGAAAAAAGAAAGACAGACGCAGTTAGAGCCCGATGGGATTAGAGTGTGGTTTGGCAGGTAACGCATAGGGAGAGCCTTTTATCCACTCCTAACTCCTTGGAGGTATTCGTCAATTAATAAATATATATGTACATATAAGGGGGAGAACTGTCACTGTTTGTAGTAGCAATGCAAATCTAAACGACAGTCTATCCGTTTATCAGAGATTTACAGTACTGTCTTTCACTTGTCTAAATTATGGATCTATTATAGGATCATATTATATTGCTCAATTATGTAAATGTCTAACGCCATCGTGTGGTGACATAGTGTTACTACAAAATACAGGGCTGACGGTTCAGACCCTTACCAAGGTTGAAAAACTTCTCATTCTAATCCAAAAGGAAACACTCCCCAAGGAAATGTTGCTAGTCTACTTTCTCAAAAACTAAATCTGAAGTAATAAAACATGCTAGGAACATTTAATCAGAAGGCAGTATTGGCCATTCTCACGTAGCTTGTCATATAGGCAGTTTACATATGAAATAAAACCAACTTGTGGTGTAATCTTTCAAACAAGGAAATAACGTGGTATTTCTGCACTGTTCAAAATTGCCGTAATATTGTCTGAATATCATTATTTGGCTCAGTTATTTTGGATCAAAAATTAAAAAAAAAAAATAAAAAATCACCTATATCATTGAAATAAACATCTTCTTAAGCTATATCATCTTGTTTGTTTGGGTTTTTTTTTTCATCTTGATTTTCTCTGTCATTTCCTCCATTAATGTCTAAATGTGTGTTGTCAGAGTGTTAGATGTAGGCTACATTTATTTTTTTAAGATAAGAGAAAAAAACATCAAGGACAGCAGTTTTTGAGTGAGTAATAGGTAGTGTAAATAAATCCACTGGCATAAGTGCTAAAGCCAAGTAAATCTACAAAAAATGCAATGTGCAAACAAAAAATAAACAGATTTTATTTAAATGTGAACATGAATATAGGACAGGAAGTGCCTAAAAATAAAGCCGTATTTCATATTATTATGTTTGAAATCCATGTAAACCTGATTTATTATCAGAACCAGCATGAACTTTGAACTAATTTGCACTATAAAATAATTATATTGTTAAATACAGACAGCAAGCATGCAGTAAATTTGACCTTTTACGTTAATATTCTAGGGGTCAACTTTACTGGAATAGAAGTTAAGGAGGCTTTACCTAAGCCCAAGGAAATATGTATTTAAACATTCACGTGCATAAATTTGAGGCACATGGAGCATTTTCATAAACAAGTGAAACGGGCGGTTTCTGAAAGACATAGAAAAACAATGATATTAAGGGACACACTGGTGGGGATTGTATTTATAATTACTCTATACCAGTTACACATGTTTACTGACATAATGAAACTGACATTTTAAACCAAAAGAAAATCCTGCTCAAATGTGAGAGGGACTGTTTGGAGACACACTTCCTGGTTTTGTCATTTCTCAGTTGTTCCCTGCAGCACAGTTCAGCCCTTTTATTTTATTCTATTGTATTTGTTATTAAAGTAAAGGTAGACTTTATTGAACCTTATGGGGAAATGCATCCTCTGCATTTGATCCAGGGATTTTGCTTATTGTGGATGTCTAAAGCTACATGTACTTCTATTCATAGACTTGAATGTAGACATAAAAAACAGTGTCACATATATGTCCCTTCGATTACGTACTTGGATGGGAGACCGCCTGGGAATACCAGGTGCTGTAAGCTTTTGTCTTTTCTCTCTTTTTTAAACTGTTACCTAAAGTTATTATTATTGTTATGAGTGAAAAAAAAAAACACATTAGCCTGATCACATGACTGGCCTGTTATTTTGTACAAATTACTGTAACTGTTACAACTGCACTACTGCATTATGACCAGCAGAGGGAGCTGTTCTGATACTTTTCTACATTTTAAAACTCTCAGACGGAGCTCTTGGGCTTACTGGGTTCGTGAGTTTTGTTTGGTATGTTTTTTTGGATCATAATTTAACTCCATCAGATATAAAAGAACAGATTGTTTAATGGTTGAAAGTAAAGAAAAAGAAGAAAGTCAAAATAACCATGTGTACCTAAAGAATGCCACTGCTGCAGTTACTATTTAGCCTCTATAACCCACTTTAAGCTACGGCTCCACAATATGTCACAATTAAATCAATAATTCAGTTTGATTTGGTCAAAGAACAAAATATCATGTTTTTTAAGTCTCTTAGTTTCAACCTCTACAAACATGCTCTGAAATGCCTGGGATTCTTGTATTCGTTCATCAGGTCATATTTCAGACTTGTCTCAAATCTTAATGCTCTTGTAGCTGTTTATAATGTGAACGCTGAACAGAATCCCACTTTTTAAACATATATCGCAAATCTAATCGCAATAGTTTTTCAGGCATATTCAGTGCTGAACCAGAGAGAGGGAGGGGCCACACATGAGGAAGGAGGAGCCACAGAGGGAGGGCCACACATGAGGAGGGAGGAGCCACAGAGGGAGGGGAGGGGCCACACAGGAGGAGGGAGGAGCCACAGAGGGGGGGACCACACACATGAGGAGGGAGGAGCCAGATAGGGAGGGGGGAGGGGCCACACATGAGGAGGGAGGAGCCATAGAGGGAGGGGGAGGGGCCACACATGAGGAGGGAGGAGCCATCAGAGAGAGAGAGCGGGAGGGGTCACACATGAGGAGGGAGGAGCCAGAGAGGGATGGGGAGGGGCCACACATGAGGAGGGAGGAGCCAGAGAGGGAGGGGGAGGGGCACACACATGAGGAGGGAGGAGCCAGAGAGGGAGGGGGAGGAGCCACACATGAGGAGGGAGGAGCCATAGAGGGAGGGAGAGGGGCCACACATGAGGAGGGAGGGGTCACAGAAGGAGGGGAAGGGGAGACCGTGTTCTGAGGAACAAGAGAGTACAAATGAAATGACTTTTCGCAAACAAGTGTTTTAAAGAAGAAATCATTTATCAAAACCAGGCAACTTCAGTGTTTTATAGCTTTTATGGAGTAAATTAAAACATATTAAACAACCCTCTGCAGAAGAAAAAGCTTACAGCACCTGGTATTCCCAGGCAGGCTCCCATCCAAGTACTAACCAGGCCCGACCCTGCTTAGCTTAAGAGGTCAGACGAGATCGAGCATGTTATAATAAACAAGTGTAGCGGACTAGTAAGTTCCCAAGAGTCCTATTTTTGCAACAGCTACATAAGGCTAACAATAAAACGTGTGCTTTAACTATGCTTTTAACAGGAAAAATATATAATACATTTAAACTTACCGAGAGCAAAGAAACAAGCCCAGACACTTGTCGCTGACAGCTTCCCCATATCCCTCTGAGAGTATTTGGGACAACGCACGGCGCTAGCCGCAGCACACTCTAGGGCCGTGTCCCAATTCGCCAAATGCACTGTTCCATGTACTGTTCGAAGTGCGGGACGAAGTACCGCCCGACTTAAATGCGCCGAACGGCGAAAAAGAGGGAATCCTTATCTTTACTGTTGTCAAAATATATTACTATTGTTAATAAATATTTGTGGACATTGTTTTTCGGGAAGAAAGAAATGTACTGCATATCGCAGGTGAATTTGCTGCGCTACTGTGGCCTAAACATATCCTCCTGAGCTTGTTTTTGATTGATGTATGATGATATCTATTTGGAAACTCCTCCTCTCCAGTGTTCAGATAGAGTAGCAGTCCCTCATCATCATCAACGTGGTCTCATGTTTAAGTTTCCGGGTATTTTGGTCACATCGAAGGGAAATTATAATTAAAATTATAAACTAAATTATAATACAATGGCAACTGTCACACCGTAACGACATTCAAATGTAGGTGGGGGTTATAGTTGCACATTGAGGAAACTGTTTTTAGTGTAAACAATGAAACCAGAGTGCATTTGTTTGTCAAAGTAAAATATGTTAATAGTAGGTAATGGCATAACAGGCTTTGTATATGTAAAAATACGTTTTCTATTGTTACATTAAGTGAGAATGGTGGTAAAGGTGTCAAAAGTGATTTTATTTTTTATTATTATTATTTTAATTGCACAAAAGCTTCAGATGGTAAAAAATAAGGTTGTAGCAGATGTAGAAATGTTTACTGACCAGCCAATCATCAAATGTTGTCACTTTTGAAATAGTCCCCAGGTATCAGGCACACCTTTTGGAATTGTAGGATTTTCAGTATATTTTCCCCTTGAAAAAGAATGTTTTTTTTTTTTTTTTGTTTTTTTTTTTATGTTTCTAAGTTAGGTGACCTAAAATTTCCGAACCAAGTTATGAAGCCCAATTCAACAGCTGCATCCTTCAAATAACCCAGTCGATGAAGGCTGCTCCTCCGTGTGCCGCAAAAGTCTTGCCAAAATGGGACACGCCTGGACCAGAGAGCTGCTTCCGTCACCCAGCAACTTAGACACACTGGTATCGATTAAAAAGGTCATGCTCTTGTGTTCAAATATTCAGACCATGAGCCCAAGATATTATAATTCTCATCCAATTCTTATGACTAAAGACAAAAAATAAAAAGTTTTGTTGGGGGTGTAGCTGCTGAAGGATGCAGCTGTTGAACTGGGATACGGCCATAGTAATCCTAGTTCCCAGGTGTCTCGCACATGTTTTGGTTTCCAGAATTAACCCTTTGTGGGATTTTCAGGATTTTTTCCCCTTTAAAATTAGTGATTTATTTTTAATGGCTTCTTAGGCAGGTGACCTAGGAACCCCACACCACGTTATTATAGTAGTCCTAGTCCCCAGGTATCTCGCACACCTTTCTGTGAGATTATGTTGAGAAACAGTGATATGTTCACCTTTAACCTAAGTTATCGTTCAAAGAGAAGAGAAGACAAGAGAGATTATTAGTGCTCAATATTGAGGAGAAAGAAGGGGAGGCAAAACCTTCCGTTACAACCTCCTCACCCTTCTGAAGTCTCCACCGCCTTTCAGCCTCTTTTATTAAATTTAGGAACCCTAGTTACATGCACACTGCCCACTCTCAAGGGGCAGGGGGAAACATTTAGTAAGCAGTGCGAAAACACTTAATACACAGAATACAAGAAATATACCACTTTTGCATTCCTTTTGGTCACTCCTTCTAATGGTTCCCTTTTTAAACGTCACTCCTTAGTTGTGCTTCCCTTTAAGCGCAAACATCCTCCCAAGATGTTTTCAGTCCTTAAGTTCACAAGTTCACAGTGACCCTTCCAGTGTGGTCCTGCAATTCTCACAAAACATTCTCTGCAAAACTCAAAAACAGATATTAGTACCTTAATCACATTAATCATATTAGAGGTTAGCATAATGATTATAATAAGAATGATTATAATAAAAGTGATCATTACATTACCTTTACGATTCACAGTGAGATAACATATTGAATATATATTGAATCCATCACACAGTGTTCAGTAACACTACTTGTTTCATTTCTACCCTTTTGTGTACACCAGATTTAACTGTTTTAAAAGGTTAATTACTCACTTCACCATAGCTTTATTTGCTGTTTGTTTTATTTTTTGCTAAAAGTGGCAAAAATCTGACCAATAGCATTTTACATACACGACCCATACATACATGTACACACACGTGTGTTTACTT
Source organism: Periophthalmus modestus (assembly GCA_019594935.1). Lineage (NCBI taxonomy): Eukaryota > Metazoa > Chordata > Actinopteri > Gobiiformes > Gobiidae > Periophthalmus > Periophthalmus modestus. The sequence goes on from JAIEZT010001318.1 coordinate 16,780,572, forward strand.
ATGTTTATATTATTGTATTCTGTGATGTTATCAAAGACCAAATGTCCAAATACATGAATAACAAAAATAAATAACACATGAAAAATTTTTTTTTTTAAAAATCACATTTTTCAGGGTACACACAGCGTGCACAGGCATATCTCTGCAGGCGACACTGCTTTCTTACCTGGTGGAGCTATGGTTGTCACAGTATCTTTGGTTTCAGTTTTATAATGCACTGTGGGCAAACAATAAAGAAAAACATGGTGTTAAATATTATTATTTGACATGCTTAATTGTCAGCACAAGCTTTCATATGTTTCTCATTTGTTTTGGCCTTTTGTAATTTTTTATATCTGATGGCCTTGTTATCTGGACTATTTATATTAGGTCTGGGCTCCGCAGATGAAGTCCAGAGTGATGTTGATTAATAGTTTTACATTTAAATATTACCTGGCACAGTTGTGTTTTTTTCCATTGCTTTGATCTTATCTTCACATGAGCATTTAACACTGACTCCAGTGAGAGCAGCGAGAGCAGCCAAAAGCAGCACACTGAGCACCACAAGAGCCACCCTCTCCACTGTGACCTTTGACCTTCTCTGTGAGCCACGAACAGGCTCCAGACCTGGGGACAAGGAGACATTGATGCTTACATGCTGCTTACAAACCTCATTTTGAAAATCCTCTATGTAACTCTGTTGGAGGGTGATGTTATTGATTTGCCTGGAGTGTTCTACAGGATGGCGTCATACAGAACTTATCTCTATGGACACAAGCCTGTGACATTGCAAAGTTACAGGCCAGATCTGTGAAAAGGTGACCCTGTGCAATAATGCATGGATTTTTTGAGCAATGAAAACATTGATAAATTTAATGCCATACTACAAGATATTCTAAGGCAAAGCAATGTCATCTTCTTAGAGACAAGCACATAGCAGATCTTCAACTAGAAAAGTTGACAAGCAATATATGGGCCTAACGTATGACAAACTTCTACATTGTCTTTAGATTTAATGTAAATAAAAATATTCTAAAGGAACCTAAGGGTGGTAAAATAACTAGATTTTATGGCAGTAATGTGCATGATTATGAAAGGGTTTTTTTTGTTTTTCTACATGTTTTATTTTGTTTGGTGGGACAGCACCTGTGCTAAATATTGATCTTAATTTTACATACGTCAAGTGGCAGTTTGTGAATAAAGGCTCAAAAATGTGTTAATTACACAAAGTGACGCTGACTCCCTCCTTTAATGCAGTGACAATCTACATGCAAGGGACACAATTTTTGTCCAACATTTATTCAAGAAAATGAAGGCGTTCTTATATTATTTTGTTTATGAAGTGGAATTATGTTTGTCCAACCAGGGAGTGCAGTTCTAAACTTCACCAAAATTGTTTAATATGGGAGGAGGAAAACTGTAAGAGCTTTTTGTAAAATCTTAAATGTATTTATGTTCAGTTCAGTGAGTATTCTGACTATATTTATGCACGTTATTAGCAATACCACCCCAAAATTTGAGTGACTGTAAAAATAGCATTTCATATGGTCTCAAACACAAAGAACATTATTTATATTGTTTATGAAAAAAAATGCATGCTCACCTTGGTTTTGCCCAATAATGGCAACATTAGCGTACACATTTTCTTCTGCCATTTTAGCCATCTCGGTCCAACTTTCTGTCAAATACTGTATGAGCAAAGTTATCATTCTTTATACACTTAACTCAAGAATTTTCACTTCCTCTATTTTAACTTCCGATGGGTCACAGTGAGGCTGTTGTGAAAGGCACTTCTAACCTCACTGTGATGAATGAGCAACCCACCAAAGTTTATTTCTAGTAAAGCACCTTTCACAGACAGGGAAGCCACAAAGTGCTTCACAACAAGAAGTGAAAAACTTATAAAAATTAATACACAACTATACAACACACAATCTTCAGCTTTGGGACACTCATTATTATGTCCCTTCAAATTGTCTGGTTTGTTACTTAAACATTGAATTACTTATAACACAAGACACTTGATGGACCAAGATAATAGTGGTAATTCATTTCTCACTTTTGGTTTAGTAATGAGCCACCTGGCCACATACAGTTACCATCAGTTTGAGAGTCTGTCAGTCCAATCCATCGAGGCTAGCAGTTATGGGGCGAGGCTGGGGACAAATTTGTTCCATATTTGGAATTCCAACCGTGAGTATCATAGCAACCAAAGAGCCAATCCAGAGCGAGGCTGTTGAAGGTAACACCTCTTCCCGCCCGCTCCTTTCTAAACCAGTGGTGCAGATGTTAATCAAAACTGTTACTAACACTAGTGCGGGTGAGAAAGAAGGTGCTTGATTCTGTTAATGTTTATATCTTGATTTATGGACACAATAGCAAAATAAAAATACCATGATCTTGTAGAGCGGGTTTATACAAACATTTTAAGACCAAAATGATGAGGCTCACTGCAGCAGAAAGAGAGAGAGGAGAGACAGATTTCTAATGTAAAGTGAATTGAAGCCAGAGTCTATGGAGCTGGAACTGTGCCCATGGTTCCTTCCTGTTTGGAACGAGGCAGATAGCAAGTTAGTTATGTCCATTTTTATGTACAATCCATGGTCTGTGATGGAAATGTATGTGTATCATGTGTATCAAGAAAATATTCTTATCTTAAGTTTCCGTGTAAATATATTTTATCTGTCCAGGGCAGACATTAACATGTGTGAAGGCTCTTTCCCATCCTCCAGGAAAGCTGTATAAATGCTGATTAACTCACTGGAGTGAAACAAAAATCAATCTCCTTTGATATGTAGCTTTGTATAAATACTCAGAGCTTAGATGCTCGGGGGACTGAGAGACTGAGTTGAGACTTGGTCTATGGCCAAGGCAGGCCCGGGCCCTGTCCTGTCCATATCAGCTGTAACAAAGAAGAACGTTCATAACTCACCAGGCTTCACAAATTAATTAATTATTCATCAAGAGATGTATATGCTATTTTTCATTATCACCAACACTCTGTGGTACAGGAATGCCTGAAGTTGCGTAGTAAATATTTTAATTAGGGCCTGATTTCAAACCATGACTCATGATCTAACATTGAATGTACCTGCTCCTCTCTGCTCTCGATCTTCACCAGGTCTCCACCCATGTCCTGACACATCATCAAGACTAAAATAATAAGTAATTGTTGTGTTTTCATAATATCTATTATGCCTCTAAATTAGAATAAGTATTAGCACTGAGACACAAACATCTCAAGTATTAATTTTATTTGTGTAGTTTTTAAAATGTCAGTGACATTCATCTGCAGCTCTCCATTTAAATATTTATTCATTTTAATGTGACGTGGCAAAACGGGAAGGAAATAGTGACGATGAGGTTGCTGGGCGTTGTTGTGCACAGAGGATATTTATGCGTGACAAGTAGCTAAGTGCTCTTAGTGTTGGACAAATGAAAATACAATTGAAACCACTATAAAAAAACATAAAAATAAAAAGACATACACTTGTTTTTTTCTTTGGAAGCTTCTGATTTACTGACAGCATTTGAGTTAAGGGTTGTGTGTCCCAGAGATGAACTTTGGTCCAAAATGTGCACATCAACCCAACAAAATAAAAGCAAAAGACCTTGTGAAGACGCTGCTGAAGCTGGTGAGAGTGTGTCATTATCCACAGTGAAACTGAATTGTACCTGTGGCATAACAAGACAAAGTAAATAGAACTTAATTATAATAAGCAAAAAAATAAATCAGCAATGTCACCGGCTTTAACCCAGGAAAATGAATAAACTAACAAACTAAACTACTGCATAAGGCACACAGGTTCCCTCATTGAAGGAGATAAAGAGAGTTCCAGTTTAAATAGTAGCATTTATTTTAAATTGCATAAAACTGAGTTACAACTTCTGATTGTCATCATTTCATTCACTATAAAAGGACCAGAGTAATTTCATTCACTTGAACAATGTGGGTTCTTTATGTTCACAGGTTACAATCACTGTCCAGCCATTCCATTATGGGATTTACATAATGGATCAGTTTGACATTAGGGCAAGAAGAAACAAAAAGGTGAGGGTTAGGCAGCAGGGTGTAGCTGATTCAAATCCCATAACTTGAGAAATAAGTGACATCAGTCTATAGCTGGTTGAAGTATGATGACCTGTACTATGACCTGGGCTGCTGTTCAGACCTCATGGATGCTGGAAAGGTGATTTCTCCCCTTTAATGAGAGGAAACAGCGTTCCTTCAACCTGACGTAGTTACTAACATTTCCAGTCTCTCCCCAAAGTGTACCTCACAGAGCTGGCATTTAATAAATCAATCTAGTCTGACCTAAGGCCTCATTTATCAAGCATTTGCTCATGTGCAGCTAAACACGCTAAAAGTGGAGCAAAAACTCAGCACAATTTCTCACACAGATACGAAAAAAGACGCAGCACAGTTTTCCTCCTATGAGTGAATGAATATGCAAAATGTTTTGTTTTTTTGTTTTTTTGCCAACATGCGTAAAATTGGAGTTGTACGGCAAGTGCTGCTAGATTTATCACAATTATGAGAGCAAAAACTAATATAGTGATAATATAGTACACTGGAGAGACAGGTGCAGACTTTTTACACAGGATAGTTGCTGCACAACAATTCAACGGCCCACAGGACCAGAAGTGTGCAAACTTTTGCAGTACACTTCCCAATGGTAAATCACATGCATCATGCCCACGAATTGCACAAGCTATTTTCAGTATATACTCACAGTTTTGCGCATGGAATGATAACTTAGGTCCCTAAGGTCCAATCTTTAGACACCAGACTAGAGTAGACCACACATTTATCTCATATTCACTCCACCTTTTTGATACATTGGGGTAATTATTCAAATATTAGTTTCATGTTACTAACACAATGATTACTCATTTGCATACTTCATGTTCAAATGCTGTCTGTTTAATTTAGTCAATAAATGTTCATAAATCACAATTTGCTTTGGTGAACAGTGATGTTATTTTCAGATAAGGGTCAATGATATGGTGAAAGTACTTGCAGACCTTCAGATGAAATTGTATAAAGAGTTGTTAAACTATTGTAGCTTTACTCATAGATATAATTAGTCTAAGCTAAACACTCACAAAGGCTACGTGCTTTAACTTAGAACTAAACTTAATTCCAGTTCTGTATCATTTACCGGTTAGAACTAGTACAACATAGTATTTCTAGCTGCATGTAGCTGATCTCACGGCTTTTTTCTCACAGATAAACCTGCTCTTCTTTTTGCAGGAAATGTCGTACCAAAACCTTAACCCATTTATGAACTCGTTCCCTCTTATAATCGCAGTTTTCTCCATCTTCATCTTCTTCTTTCCAGTTGTCTGGTTCAGTGTTATACATATTTTTTGTCCAAAATTCTAAACTGAGGGGAATGAGAGAATGTTGTTATATTATAATCAATTTATTAATCATTTATTTGCTAAACCCATGCACAATCCCCCATATCTCACCTCTGGTCCAGTGGAAAGCCATCGGTCCATAACCATTCCCCCTCTGTCTGAGAGTCTGTCAGTCCAATCCAAAACCAGGCCTCCATCAGGAGACGGACTCTACTATCCAGAAATTCCTAAAAACAAGCATAAATTAGACCAAATATATAACAAACTTTTTGATAGCTTGAGAAATAACTCACAGTCCTAATTGACCAGTAAACAGACCAGCTAGTTAGCAATAGTGATATCAATACAATATTATAAGAATAAATTAATAATAAGACAAGTCCAAATGAAAGAGGCACAGAGAAGTAGACATTCAGTTAAAGGAAAAAAAAACCCTCGTACACCTCATTCATCATAGAAGAGTATTGCCAGTGTGCACAACTTGGCTGCCAACCATCTCAAAAGGAGCATCACTGCTGTCCCAGGTTAGATAGTAAGCTCACAGTCCAACAGTGCAATAACAGATAAACAAGATAGAAAATCTATCTATATCAGGTCACAAAAGCCTTTCTGCTTTTAAAAGTCTTACTAGTTTACCCACTCCACAACCCACAATGCTCTTCAAAAAGAGTCCCTTTATCCCCCATTTCTCCAGGCTCTCGGTCAGCCTCTTTTCTTTAGACCTCATGGTACTGCCCAGTTTAGCAGCTTTAGGCTCCTTTGGTCAGTTTGTCTCCTTTTTCATTTCAAACTGACCACGACATAATGTCATAATGATATCAAACAGGTCTAGTATTTGAGCAAAACAACTGTTTGCTAGAAAGAACTGATGCAGAGTCAGAGCACACTGGCACCCGGCTCACCTTCGCAACCTTTGCCCATTTTAGTGCCACCAATACAGCCACCATCTCCACTGTGTACACTTGTTTGTTTATACCTATGCTCCTGTTATATCTGTCTCTGTTATTTTCTGTCTATGAATATAAAGGTCAAATTTAAATATCCTTAAACATCCTGAATATTAATGGGGCAACAAGATCTATTTTCTTTTAAGGACTTCTAAAACCAACTGGCCAACTTCCTGGTTGTTAGACACTGTAGCGCAGTATTGATTGTATTCTGTACCTGTTCCTCTCTGCTCTCTATCTTGATCAGGTCTCCTCTTTTGCTCTGACACTTGTCTTTGCTGCTGGTCCAGGTTAGTTGGAGGCTTCTGGGAGAGAAATAATAGCACTGTGTACCATGAAGTTCCCAGTCCTCATCACATTGGGCCACACTACTGCATGTTGAGACTGTAAAGGACGTGACATTTAGAAATAGTTTTGTCATTTGTTTTGATTGTTAATGAAGAATGCAAGTATCAGTAGTAGTGATAGCAACAGTAGTAGTAGTGGTACTACTAGTAGTAGTAGCAGTAGTAGTAGTAGTAGTAGTAGTAGTAGCAGCAGCAGTAGGAGTAGCAGGAGTACTAGTATTAGTAGTAGTAGCACTAGTAGTAGCAGTAATAGTAGTAGCAGCAGCAGCACTGGCAGTAGTAGTATTTAAAGCCTAAAAAAAAAACACAGAGCTAAAAATTACTAAAATTTCTATTAACTTTATTTGTAGGTATAGAAGGTTTAAAACCTAGCTGTGTATGTAAATAATCTTGCAGCCCTATGTTAGGATGTTTTTTGGTCAAAGCTCTGCACTTTGTCATACCTGCTGCAGTTGTATGTCCTGGAGTTGTTTGAATTTCTGTAAAATCCACTGGACACAAATAAAAAGCAATCAGTCAGTTTAAGTTTGATGATTCTTTCAGTTTTCTATAGGATCTTACCTGGGACAGTCGTCATTTCTGTCATTGCTTCAGAGGTGCTTTTGGATGGGCTGTTGTAATACACTGAAAGCAAAGGGTAAACACGACATATTAAAAAAGGAGTAGTTGAGGAGGTTGTGCAGGATACCTTTCTACTTTCTCACTATTTGTGATGTAATGTACATTGTACAACTTCTGTATAGCCAAATAAAAAAATTTTGAAAAAAAATAAAATAATAAAAAAAATAGGAGTAGTTGCAATAGTAGTAATAAATAGTAAGTAGTAGCGTAGTATTTCTAGAAGTTGTAATAGTAATCTTTTTAAAGGTTAGTATTTCCAGTTGCAGTAGCAGCTGTATGCTACTAATGCTATTAATTCTAGTGATTGTTTTTAGTAGGCCTAGTTGTTGTAATAATAGTAGAAATATGAGCTCTAGTGTAAAAACAGACTAGTTGAAGCTATAGGGCTGCAACAATTAATCGGCACAATTAACCAGTTGACTATTAAAATAATCGTAATCACATTTTGGTAATTGTAATCACTGAACTAGCCAAAACACATTTTAAAACAAAGACTAATGTAAACTGTATCATTATTACATCAAAATGTAAAAAAAAAAAAAAAAAAAAAAAAAAAATATTCTCTGTCTAGAATAGCAATGCAGTAGTAGCGTTTTTCTAGTTAGTAGTTGAGGAAGTAGTAGGCTAATAGTAATAATATTGATAACAGCTGTTGTAGTATTTAAAGTAGTCTAACTCACTGATGAGAGCAGCAACAATAGCCAAAAATAGCAGACTGAGCCACCCTGTCCCTTGTGACCTTTGACCTCCTCTGAGGAGCTTCATCATCTCGAACACCTGCTAAAAAGAGAGGCACATCTTTGTATAACGGTTTGTCACTTCCCATCGGTCCCTTTAAATTCTATATAACATAAGTAGAAGCGGCGAGGTGGCGAAGTCGGCAGCACTCTCATCACTGAGAAAGAAGGTCCCAGGTTTGATTCCCAGACCTCAAGGGTTTTCCACAGGTGATCTTAAAACCAGGGGTGGGAAATGTACTGAAAAATGGATAATATCTCAATTAATCTTTTATATGACATATGCTAAATTTGAATATTAAGCATATATAATTAATGCTATAAATGCTATAAATAACTACAACAAATTACAGATGTACAGTGTACTCTTCCAAAGAAGGACATAAAGTGATATTTCTACCCTGTTGTGGTTAATATTCTGCCATTCCATTCCACATTTTAGTACATTCTTGATATACTGTTGAAATGTTGTCAACAAATAAATCTATATTCATTTTTGTCAATATCGCCCACCCCTGCTTAAAAGTATATTGACAGTCATAATCTTCATAATCTGGCATATTTACATTTGTTTTAAAATAAATAATTTCATTAATTTATTAATTAATATCAATTATTAGGAAATAAATTACTAACAAAAAAGTTCAGAATGAAGAGCTTTGTTTGCTTTTCTTTTTGTGCTAATGAATTGTGCTAATTATATGCAGTTTATTTGTTTGTTTGTTTTTTTTATGCATGCAATAAGGTGGCAGTTATACAATTCGGATAATGTATAAAATTTACTTGTTTGTATTTATAAAAAAGCATGCTTACCTTTGTTTTCCCCAATTATTACAGCAACATTTTCATACACATTTCCTGCCATTTCACTTGATTCAGTCTGACTTCTGCTAAGAACCTGTTTTGGCACCAGTTATTTTTTCTGCCACCTCACTTCCTCCTTGAATGTGTGAAATGAGTGGACGGATATTTGTTTTATCTATATATGTATACATCTATCTATCTATCTATCTATCTATCTATATATATATATATATATATATATATATATATATATATATATATATATATATATATATGTATGTGTGTGTGTGTATATATGTATGTATATATATACATATATATGTGTGTGTGTGTGTGTGTGTGCGCGTGTGTGTGATATATGTATATATATATATATATATATATATATATATATATATATATATATATATATATATATATATATATATATATATATATATATATATATATATATATATATATATATATATATATATATAAAATCAAGACCAAACTCACACAGCAAGTGTGCTATGAGTTAGAAGCAACTCTTCTAACTCATAGCACCATAGTGCTAGTCTTTCAATAAACAGGATGTCAGCAAGGAAATTGCCTTAAACCCAGAAGGGTTTATAGTGTATATAGTGTCTAGCTTCATCCTGTGGTGATGATGTTACTGCAAAAGATATTTCCAGTAGACACAACTATACAGACAGAAACACTTTATTTTTAATTACTTACAAAGTTATTAAACAGTATGAGGCTACACATTAATTTTACCAATGTAGTTTTATCAATGTAGCTTGTCATTTGGCTGCTGAGATTAACTAAAACTACCCCCAAAATCTCTCCTCTGCCCAAACAATTTCAATGGATGCCATTCCAGATCAATATTACATAGCTAACATTTTAACCTCCTTTTAAAGATGCAGATGTATGGAAAGCATTTTTATTACCTTTTATAACTGTTCTTGACATGCTCTACTTCTGTCTATTTTGACTGAATTGACTGTACATCATCATGTTTATTTATATGATTATGTGAAGTAAAGACATTCGTAAACACATTTTTGACAAGTAAATCTGTCATTCTCCAGTTCTCTGGCGTTGCTCGCGGGGAGCGGTGGTGAGCTGTTGTGGGCTTGCTTCCTTCCTGCTTGATGTTTGAATTTTTTAGAAAAGTCTATGGGAAAAAATTCATGGAAGTGGTTGTTGAATGTAAATCTCTCCAAAATTAGATAACAAAAATGACTGTTCACAAGGAAAAAAATATCACAAGACACTGAAAAACATTGCAGATTTTTACAGACATATTTTCTGGAGTATAAGTCACACTTTTTTTCATAGTTTTGTCGGGGGTGTGACTTATTATTCAGATGTGACTTATATGTAAAATTATTCAAGTATAGACTTTCACATCTAGCCTGTTGTTCTCTATTTTATTCTTATTATTATAACTTGCCTTTAAAGATAAAATGTCTGTTCTTGGTCTCTGACTTTGTAAAATAAATTGCCCCAAAAAATAGGAATTATAGTCCAGTGCGACTTATATATGTTTTTCCTTCATTATTACGGATTTTAGACTCTGGAGCGACATATAGTGTGGAAAATACAGTACCAGAAAATATTTGAAAAAATAATTATATCTTCTTTAACTTCTTGCCACATTTTTAAAAATGTGCTCTTTTTTCACAAATGCTGCGATGTTTCTTTTTGCATGAGCGGTCGTACCAGCAGGAAAGTTCTCCCAGGAACGCACTTCGTCCCATCCTCACACAGTCCTCTCCGTCTGGGTCCTCCACCATCCAGTTGTCCGGCTCCTTGTTCTTGTCATCATTAGCCCAAAATGCCAAACTTAAGATCAACAACAAAATACAAATGTGCATGTTATTTGTGAATTGCTGTCCATCAAATAGAAGAAAATAACCATGTCATGGGAAATGTCAGATAAGTATAATGCCATACTGTGGAACATTTCAATTCAATTCAATTCAATTTATTTTTTGTAAAGCCCAAAATCATGACAGCAGTCGCCTCTTAGGGCTGAACATGGAGTTGATTAACCAACAGAATTAGAAAATCAACAGTGAAACAGAAACAGACAAGCAAATTAATCAACAGAAAACAAGCAATGAATAGCTGAGGTGGTTTACCTTCCTCCAGTTACACAGAGCACCTCTTGCCTCTAACTAGTGTTCAGAAATGTTTCTTTGACAATTAAATGTCAAAGAAGGAAGTTAGTCTATAATATATACAGTTCATAATCTTGCCTTGGGTTCAGTGGAGTGCCATCTGTCCACATCCATCGCCCTTCAGATTCTGAGTCTGTCAATCCAATCCAAAACTTGTCGAAATGATCAAACACCAGTGTTTGGAGTTTTAGCATCCAGAAATACCTAAAATAAAAATAAAATTTTACCTTCCATCACCTTGTAGTCCTTGCAGTTCATGTGCAATACAATACCTGCTCTTCTCTGCTCTCTATCTTCACCAGATCTCCGTTAAGCCACTGACACATCACACGGCTTTCATTCCAGGGCAGTTTGGCTGAATGTGGGGAAAAATAATAGCACTTTCTTCCATGGAGCTCCCAATCTTTGCCACATGGGGTCACATGGTTTGGACAAGTGGGACCTGCATGGGTAAGTTATTTTCACTCTTGTATTCTCATATTTTTTTTTCTTTTAGTCAGGCAACTTTATTAGTGAGAAGTATTAACATGACATGTTTCCGCTACTAGCTGCAAGTTGTCTGCCTAAAAGAAAACCAATATGACACAAGTGAAGACAAGACAAATGTTATCAAAGTACTACTGGATTCTGGTTCTCAGCCACACACTTTCTTACAGGAGTGCTTGAAGGATTTTATTAGAGCATGTGCACAAATCCAACATAAGTCAGAGTGTGCAAAACATATTAAAACACCACATATATACAGAGTGAATACAAATTCAGTGTACAATAAAAATACATATTGAAGTTAATTCACTGGTTGCATCAAACTGCTTAAGCATGTTTTGATATTGATGTCAGGTTGAATGTTTATTAGAGCCAGTCCAGTGAGCCTGGTGTCTGTCATCGTGTTGCCTTGTGAGGCACCTCAGTGTGCTAAAAGTTTGGTTGAGGCTGTGGACACTGGCATAGTCAGAAGAACTTTAAGCATTATGTGTATATTGGGGGAAAAGTCTACTATTTCTTTAAACACTTGGCAAATGTCACTGTTTCCTTCTTTAGTAAAAGACAAAAGTAAAATCTGTCAACTCAAGAGTGAAGACGTGTCGCTGCTCATCCAAACTACTTCTTCAGTTCTGGTCAAATTACTGGTGGACACTGCCTTATCTGAAGGGAGGAGCTAAGTACACTGAAACTGAAAACAGGTATTGTTTACAGTTTCTGTTTGTAGGCTAGATCTATTGAGTTACACTAAGTGTGCACTGTGTCTATGTCATATTTAGCATATTCATACACCTCTTATGTTAAGTATGACATCTTGACTCCTCCAACTTTTTGTTCAGTTGACAGATTTTACTTTTGTTTTTTACTATGGATCAGACTTGGACGACTGAGGGACACAGACTGTTTCCTTCTTTATCATTAACCTGTCTCCACAGTGCCAATTCAACATCTGCATTATCCAGACTGTGCATCACTGCTCCATATTCTGTTTTTATCTCTTGCCACACAGCATCTGACTCTGCACCTTGTATAAGACATTGGCCTTTTAGCTGTGGGTTGCCAGGCACACGCGGTCTCTCATTTCTGTGTCAAGATAATCAATAAATGGAACAAATAGGTTATGTCACTGATGCCACTCTGGTTTTGCTGCTGGCATGTTTGACCTTTTTGTTTTTTTGTTACAATCTTGGGCACAGATAAGTATGTACAAGAGTTTTGACTTGATACATTTTATTCCACATTTTTCCAAAGCAGTTGTCATCGCTTTTTGTCAAGCAGCATAACTACCATGCTGGCGTTAGTAGAGGCAGTGCGTAAATTACAGGCTGGGGGTTTTGGAGACTGTTGTTGAGAGGCTGTAGATATTGCAATAAACCCTAAATGACAATATGCTGATAATGAAATCAAATTACTTCCTTGCTCTGCTCAAAGACACAGCAGTTTTTGCGCCCCCTTCAGTCTTCAATTTATCCACAGCAACAAAGATATTCTTGTAGTTTTTTATTACAATCAAAATAGGCACATCATGCTGGGACCAAAGTGTGCCTGAAAACTCCTGGGTAAACGCTGATGGGTTCTGCTGTTATCCAAGATAGGCAGTTTCTTTGTTGATGCATTTATGACACAATGTCTTGGACTGCACTGAGGACATTTCGTACCAACATGATGCATGTTGAATACACAATGGCCAAGTTAACAGCAGGGTTTCTGCAGTGTACATAGGTGGTAACTAGAGTTGGGCCATATCCATTTTTTTTATATCGTCATAATGTCCCCTATTTATACTGCGATAGATGGTATTATTGTCTGTACCAACTAATTAAACAAATTTGTTATATTTTGATTTTTCCTTAAATAGCACATACACAGTGTGTAAAATAGTTTAGTTTATTTATTTGAAGGACAATGTGCAGTTACATTAAAAAGATGGCTGCACCCAGATTAGCACAAAGCTACTTTCCATCTGCAGTCCTCGACATACAAACATTTAACATATTTTAAAACATTACAGGTTAAATTCAATTATTATTATTAGAGGGGAGTTAACATCAACTCCCCAACCGGACATTGGGTATGAACGCCCAATAAGTATCACGCTGACCCGAAAGATAAGATCATGGCCCGAATGAACACAAGGCAACGCTGATGCCAGTTACAGAGGCTAAGTGAAACACCATCTGAAAGTCTCCTACAAGATGTGAATGCAGCATTGAGAGCGATCCCTACCTCAACCATCACAGAAACCAGTGAGTTGATGTATACTTGAGCAGCAGTGATCCTAGAGATGCTTGGCTATAAGAGGAACTATGGGAGCCAAGAGAAACAATACCCACCATGGAAACGACATTAGACACTAAAATCAAGGTAGTGCGGAAAGAACTGACCCAATTGTCAGAAGCCCAGAAAGGTGAAATGAAAAACAAGTACCCAGGAGGTACAGCCAAATGCCAATACCTGATGCACTGTAAACTGCCAAACAAAGGCTCCAAGCCTTGGCCAACAGATTAAAAAAAAAATTAAATAAACTATGTATGTGAACAAGTTAAAAAAGAGGAACAGTCTTAGGTGGACTGTTGTGGATTTGTAATGTCATAATTGCTTTGATGTTTTCCCATTTAAACATTCAACCGCATATTTTTAAAAACATAGAATATTTTGCCATTATTCCCAGAAATAAAAAAAGACAGCCTTTCAGCTAAGTCTCTCATAAGGACTTTAAAAGAGTAATGAAATAAGCTCCTTCAGCTGCAATTTGTTTTGAAGCTTGTTCCATGCAAAGGGTGCTGCAAATGAGTCATTTCCAGTGACGTGCAGTGAGGATGGCTGGTGAGGCACTGATGTGGTCACAATCAGATTTACAAACATATAAACCAGGTGTCAGTACATTTGGCCCCGGGTCAGTTTCTCTCCTAGTGACTTAGGGCCAGAATAAAAAAATAATTTCAAAATAAAAGTTCCGAAGTCCGTATGAAATAGCTCTAATACAGGGGTGCTTAACCTTGTTGGAGGTACTGAAGTCGGGCGGGTACTTCGATAGACACATCGAAGGTGCATTTGTCGAACTGGGACACGGCCGGCGTCTGGAGATGCTCGCAGTCCGTGAGTCTATTGGCGGTGACAGAATCTGACACTATAGAGTTAAAAAAGAAATCACACGACAAACCATCACGACAGTCACAAGTTGATACTGAGTCACTAAATTCTCTGCAGCACAGACTGGCCCAGCAGCGTGATCACCTGCAGCCAGTGATGGACAAGCGTCTCATCACGAATCATATGAGTCGGGTGTGTGTCTTGACCTCCGCTGAACCCCTGAGACTGACTCACTGAATCCCGAGGGTTCAACCGAACCCAGGTTAAGAACCACTGATGTAATAGTATGAAATAAAAAGCTGATTTTGTATTGTTTTTTATCCTTATTCTGGTTCCCCAATTTTCAGTGGATTGAAGTAATTAAATTTCTTACCAATTCATACGTCTCTGTTTGAAAAGAGCGAGTCTTTAGTCCCGTGTCTGGATCAATTATAATCTCCTGCTTCGTCCGAAAGTCCAGTTTAGAAAACTGCTTGAGCTTTCATATGTAATCTTCCTCCATTTAAGGGCCAGACACGAAGAAAAAAGTGAATTGCTAAAGTTGACTTTCTAACTCTAAATTGTAGTTTGCGGTCCCTATTCTGCGGGAGTTACAAGAATCCCTGGGCTCACAAGCGCCCCCTAACATGAGGCAGGGTAACTGGTGAAGCACGCCTCACCCGGCGCCTATTCACAGTCGCTATTATGTGCTCAGCTCTTAAGAGAGTTAAAACAGCAGCTTAGCTAAAGCACAGTCAGTTCGTGATGAGGCACAGGCGCGTGCCTCAGGATTTCAGCAGTAAACGTAAAAATTGAGTGCGATTTTGAGTTAAAAAAAAAGAGAATAAAATTGCAAAGTTAGATAAAAAATTACTTTATAGTACAAGTCATTGAATAAATATAACTATTTCATTTATTTTTTCTCTGTGATGACAGGTGAGGCATTGCCTCACCTGTCTCACCTGACAGCATGTCACTTGTCCTTTCAGCTCAGATGATATGCCCTTATGGACCTCAAAGAGCCTGTAAAAACTATTCAATATTCATATTCACAATTCAACAGATTACATAATAAAAAATTGCATAAAAGCTTCAGATGGTAAAACACTAAGGTTGTAGTAGATGTAGTAATGTTTACCGACCAGCCAATCATCAAATTTTGTCACTTTTGAAGTAGTCCCCAGGTATCACGCACACCTTTTGGAATTCACTATTTGTGGGATTTTCATCATTTTTTCTCCTTGAAAATCAATGTTTTGTTTTTTTTAATAGCTTCTAAGTCAGGTGACCTAAAAATTCCAAACCAAGTTTTTAAGCCGTGCCCCATTTCAATGGCTGCATCCTTCGAAGAACCTGGTCCATGAAGGCTGCTCCTCCTTGTATCCTCTGGGGACCGCAAAAGTTGTGCCAAAATGGGACACGCCTAGCCCATGGAGCTGCTTCCATCACCCAGCAACTGAGACATGCTGCTATCGATTAAAAAGATCATGCTCTTGTGTTCAAATATTCAGACCATGAGCCCAAGATATTATAATTCTCATCCAATTCTCATGACTAAAGACACAAAAATAAACATTTGTATGTGTAACTTCTATAAATATAACCAATTTGACAATGTTCTTGTAATAAAATAACCTAAGTGAAGTTAAGTTTCAATTAAATTATTTAAATTCTTAAAGTAAGATTTTGATATTGACAGGGGAATACATAAATGTTAAGGTGTATTAGGTTACTTTATGAAGATCTCTCTTTGAGTAAAGCTGATTTATTATACAATCAGAAGGGACTTCTGGAAATGCTTTCTCAATAATTTGAATAATCAAATATTAAATCTTTTACACACATTATAAAGTTAGTGTAATAAAACAAACAAAAACAAAACAGTTGTATGTTAATATGCTCTCAGATTGTATTCCCTTTTTAAAGAATCATGTGACAGTCCAAAACAAATAAATTATCTTTATAAAGAGGTGGATTACTAGTGCTTAAACATTCTTTAGTATATGTAAATCAGTTAGTTTAGAGACATCAAAATAACTGTCACATGTCACAATGAGGCAAAAGTCAGTAGACGCATCATTAAACACAAATTATCTAGTGGTCATTATGGACAATTTGTATTTTGGTCTTTAAAACATTCTGCTTCTTCTCATACACTTCAAATGTGAAGTACAAATCTATTTTCTGTAACTGAGGAAGTGCTCGATTATCATGCTACACTTCCTTTACACTTTCTTTAACCGTTTAGGTGCTCCTCAGCTAAGATTAAAAGAAACTTCCTTTACTCTACATTTACAGTAAATGAAATATTTTTAACTTCTGCAAGAAATTAGAAGTTAAATCTAAACTTTACACACACTACACTATTAGGGCACATAAGGGACAGCAGCACACAACATGGGCCTTGATCAAACCATAGATGCCCCACAGGTCTTCTGAAGGCTTGACCACCTCCTCCTCCGTGACTCTGGACAGGGGACAGTGGAGACATGACCCAACACACTTATACCACTCAGTGATATGACGCATCCCTTGTAGAGGAGGACTCAGCTAGCACTGTCGGCTGCACAGTGACATAATCGGCCGTATGTTTTGTCGGTTGAAAGTCCTGCAGAGTCAAAACCTGTAATGACAAACATTAAGAAAGTAAAAACTATTGAAGGTTAGGCTAAAAATTAGGTTCATAATGAATGTTCTAAATATTATTCCTCTAGTATCTACATGAATGTGTCTGTAAATTACTGTCCATCATAAACCAGTTCAAACTGTGTTTTTACCTCTTTGATAAAAAACAAACAAACATTAATGTATTGAAAAAGCAGATCAATCTCAGAATTAAATAATAAAATGGAAGCTTATTTTGCGTAATTTGTACATAAATATAAGTTTGTTAGACATAATTAAACTGTGCCTTTGTGTTATCTTCCCTTTAAGCTCCACTGGCCAAGTGTTTAGTCCCATGTCCATGAAAACGTTTCCTCCTCAGAGCTTTATGAATTACTTGGTGGACTTCTTTTCTCCTAACAGTACAAACATGCTTAGTATTTGTTGATAATCTATCCCAATATGAAAGTTTGAGCAGACTTTTCAGCGCATTAACTGGATATTACAAGTTAGCTCAAATCTCTGAGGCTTACGCAGTTAATAACAAATTTCTTTGACATTTTTTTGGGGGCTGCTATGACATTATGTCATGTTCACAGTTGTGTATTTCATAAAGTTAAAAAACGTGTACTTACATGTTTTCTCTGCTCTTTAGGCGAGGTTTCCGCTCCATGTGTTTCGAACATCTGACCAGTACCGCTGGTCAGCGAGTGGGCTATGTGAAATGGGACAGCCCTGTTGCACCGATTGTGCCACAATTGTCCTTTAAATGTAGCTGCTGAAGGATGCAGCCATTGAGAAGCCATCTCGCACATGTTTTCGTTTTCAGAATTAACCCTTCAGGGATTTTCAGGATTTTTTCCCTTTGAAAATCTGTGACTTATTTTTAATGGCTTCTTAGGCAGGTGACCTAGGAACCCCACACCATGTTACTATAGTAGTCCTAGTCCCCAGGTATCTCGCACACCTTTCTGTGAGATTATGTTGAGAAACAGTGTTCAGTAACACTACTTGTTTCATTTCTACCCTTTTGGGCAAATGTGTCTGCCAGATTTAACAGTTTTAAAAGGTTAATTACTCATTTCACCATATCTTTATTTGCTGTTTGTTTTATTTTTAGCCAAAAGTGGCAAAAATCTGACCAATAGCATTTTACATACATGACCCATACATACATGTACACACACGTGTGTTTACTTATGTTTATATTATTGTATTCTGTGATGTTATCAAAGACCAAATGTTCAAATACATGAATAACAAAAATAAAAAAACACATGAAAAAAAATAATCACATTTTTCAGGGTACACACAGCGTGCACAGGCATATCTCTGCAGGCGACACTGCTTTCTTACCTGGTGGAGCTATGGTTGTCACAGTATCTGTGGTTTCAGTTTTATAATGCACTGTGGCAACAATAATAAAAAAAACATGGTGTTAAATATTATTATTTGACATGCTTAATTGTCAGCACAAGCTTTCATATGTTTCTCATTTGTTTTGGCCTTTTGGCATTTTTTATATCTGATGGCCTTGTTATCTAAACTATTTATATTAGGTCTGGGCTCCGCAGATGAAGTCCAGAGTGATGTTGATTAATAGTTTTACATTTAAATATTACTTGGCACAGTTGTGTTTTTTTCCATTGCTTTGGTCTTATCTTCACATGAGCATTTAACACTGACTCCAGTGAGAGCAGCGAGAGCAGCCAAAAGCAGCACACTGAGCACCACAAGAGCCACCCTCTCCACTGTGACCTTTGACCTTCTCTGTGAGCCACGAACAGGCTCCAGACCTGGGGACAAGGAGACATTGATGCTTACATGCTGCTTACAAACCTCATTTTGAAAATCCTCTATGTAACTCTGTTGGAGGGTGATGTTGTTGATTTGCCTAGAGTGTTCTACAGGATGGCGTCATACAGAACTTATCTCTATGGACACAAGCCTGTGACATTGCAAAGTTACAGGCCAGATCTGTGAAAAGGTGACCCTGTGCAATAATGCATGGATTTTTGAGCAATGAAAACATTGATAAATTTAATGCCATACTACAAGATATTCTAAGGCAAAGCAATGTCATCTTCTTAGAGACAAGCACATAGCAGATCTTCAACTAGAAAAGTTGACAAGCAATATATGGGCCTAACGTATGACAAACTTCTACATTGTCTTTAGATTTAATGTAAATAAAAATATTCTAATGGAGCCTAAGGTGGTAAAATAACTAGATTTTATGGCAGTTAATGTGCATGATTATGAAAGGGTTTTTTTGTTTTTCTACATGTTTTATTTTGTTTGGTGGGACAGCACCTGTGCTAAATATTGATCTTAATTTTACATACGTCAAGTGGCAGTTTGTGAATAAAGGCTCAAAAATGTGTTAATTACACAAAGTGATGCTGACTCCCTCCTTTAATGCAGTGACAATCTACATGCAAGGGACACAATTTTTGTCCAACATTTATTCAAGAAAATGAAGGCGTTCTTATATTATTTTGTTTATGAAGTGGAATTATGTTTGTCCAACCAGGGAGTGCAGTTCTAAACTTCACCAAAATTGTTTAATATGGGAGGAGGAAAACTGTAAGAGCTTGTTGTAAAATCTTAAACGTATTTATGTTAAATTTAGTGAGTATTCTGACTTGTCTTTATGCACGTTATTAGCAACACCACCCCAAAATTTGAGTGACTGTAAAAATAGCATTTCATATGGTCTCAAACACAAAGAACATTATTTATATTGTTAATGAAAAAAATGCATGCTCACCTTGGTTTTGCCCAATGATGGCAACATTAGCGTACACATTTTCTTCTGCCATTTTAGCCATCTCGGTCCAACTTCTGTCAAATACTGTATGAGCAAAGTTATCATTCTTTATACACTTTACCGGAGAATTTTCACTTCCTCTATTTTATCTTCCGATGGGTCACAGTGAGGCTGTTGTGAAAGGCACTTCTAACCTCACTGTGGTGAATGAGCAACCCACCAAAGTTTATTTCTAGTAAAGCACCTTTCACAGTGAAGCCACAAAGTGCTTCACAACAAGAAGTTTAAAACTCATAAAAATAATACACAATTACAACAGAGTAAATACACAACACACAATCTTCAGCTTTGGGACACTCATCATTATGTCCCTTCCAATTGTCTGGTTTGTTAGTTAAACACTGAATTACTTATAACACAAGACAAGATAATAGTAGATGGACTAAGATAATAGTGGTAAGTCATTTCTCACTTTTGGTTTAGTAATGAGCCACCTGGCCTCATACAATCACCATCAGTTTGAGAGTCTGTCAGTCCGTGAGTATCATAGCAACCAAAGAGCCAATCCAGAGCGAGGCTGTTGAAGGTAACACCTCTTCCTGCCCGCTCCTTTCTAAACCAGTGGTGCAGATGTTAATCAAAACTGTTGCTAACACTAGCGGGGGCAAGAAGAAGGTGCCTGATTTCTGTTAATGTTTATATCTTGATTTATGGACACAATAGCAAAATAAAAATACCATGATCTTGTAGAGCGGGTTTATACAAACATTTTAAGACCAAAATGATGAGGCTCACTGCAGCAGAAAGAGAGAGAGGAGAGACAGATTTCTAATGTAAAGTGAATTGGAGCCAGAGTCTATGGAGCTGGAACTGTACCCATGGTCCCTTCCTGTTTGGAACGAGGCAGATAGCAAGTTAGTTATGTCCATTTTTATGTACAGTCCATGGTCTGTGATGGAAATGTATGTGTATCATGTGTATCAAGAAAATATTCTTATCTTATGTTTCCGTGTAAATATATTTGATCTGTCCAGGGCAGACATTAACATGTGTGAAGGCTCTTTCCCATCCTCCAGGAAAGCTGTATAAATGCTGATTAACTCACTGGAGTGAAACAAAAATCAATCTCCTTTGATATGTAGCTTTGTATAAATACTCAGAGCTTAGATGCTCTGGGGACTGAGAGACTGAGTTGAGACTTGGTCTATGGCCAAGGCAGGCCCGGGCCCTGTCCTGTCCATATCAGCTGTAACAAAGAATAACGTTCATAACTCACCAGGCTTCACAAATTAAATAATTATTTATCAAGAGATGTATATGCTATTTTTCATTATCAACTAACACTCTGTGGTACAGGAATGCCTGAAGTTGCGTAGTAAATATTTTAATTAGGGCCTGATTTAAAACCATGACTCTGTCATGATCTCTGCCTGCTCCTGCCTCCTGTGTCTCCTCTCCCCCTCCCTCACCTGCCTGACTCCAGAGCTGGGTGGAGCCCTGGCTCCTCCCACACGCACCTGCAGCCCATCAGGGCAATCAACACACCTGCAGGAGGATAAAGGGAGCCAGGACCCAGCCCTCTCTGCCAGGTCGCCTGATTGTCACCCTGCTGATTCCCACCGTGTGTCTGCGTGCGGCTCATATCTCTGTCCTCGTGTCTCTGCTGTGCTTCCTGTCCGTGTCCTGCCTGGTGTCCTGCCTGGTGTCCTGCCTGTGTCCTGCCTGTGTTCTCCGACCCCGTCTCCCGGTACCGGCTGTGTTTCTTGTCTCGTCGTTCCCTACACCTCTGGACCCTGACTGGCACCCCTGCACTCAGCTCCTCGTATGTTCTCCCGTCACCTGTTGTGTCTTGTGTCTGTCAATAAACACCCTTAAACTTGCCCCGAGTCCCGCATCTTTGGTCCGCCTCACACCCCACATCACGACAGACTCATGATCTAACATTGAATGTACCTGCTCCTCTCTGCTCTCGATCTTCAGCAGGTCTCCACCCATGTCCTGACACATCATCAAGACTAAAATAATAAATAATTGTTGTGTTTTCATAATATCTATTATGCCTCTAAATTAGAATAAGTATTAGCACTGAGACACAAACATCTTAAGTATTAATTTTATTTGTGT
This sequence comes from Periophthalmus modestus, assembly GCA_019594935.1. Classification (NCBI taxonomy): domain Eukaryota; kingdom Metazoa; phylum Chordata; class Actinopteri; order Gobiiformes; family Gobiidae; genus Periophthalmus; species Periophthalmus modestus. The sequence goes on from JAIEZT010001318.1 coordinate 16,802,595, forward strand.
AGTTTTTAAAATGTCAGTGACATTCATCTGCAGCTCTCCATTTAAATATTTATTCATTTTAATGTGACGTGGCAAAACGGGAAGGAAATAGTGACGCTGACGACGAGGTTGCTGGGCGTTGTTGTGCACAGAGGATATTTATGCGTGACAAGTAGCTAAGTGCTCTTAGTGTTGGACAAATGAAAATACAATTGAAACCACTATAAAAAAAATAAAAATAAAAAGACATACACTTGTTTTTTCTTTGGAAGCTTCTGATTTACTGACAGCATTTGAGTTAAGGGTTGTGTGTCCCAGAGATGAACTTTGGTCCAAAATGTGCACATCAACCCAACAAAATAAAAGCAAAAGACCTTGTGAAGATGCTGCTGAAGCTGGTGAGAGTGTGTCATTATCCACAGTGAAACTGAATTGTACCTGTGGCATCACAAGACAAAAGTAAATAGAACTTAATTATAATAAGCAAAAAAATAAATCAGCAATGTCACCGGCTTTAACCCAGAAAAATGAATAAACTAAACAAACTAAACTACTGCATAAGGCACACAGGTTCCCTCATTGAAGGAGATAAAGAGAGTTCCAGTTTAAATAGTAGCATTTATTTTAAATTGCATAAAACTGAGTTACAACTTCTGATTGTCATCATTTCATTCACTATAAAAGGACCAGAGTAATTTCATTCACTTGAACAATGTGGTTCTTTATGTTCACAGGTTACAATCACTGTCCAGCCATTCCATTATGGGATTTACATAATGGATCAGTTTGACATTAGGGCAAGAAGAAACAAAAAGGTGAGGTAGGCAGCAGGGTGTAGCTGATTCAAATCCCATAACTTGAGAAATAAGTGACATCAGTCTATAGCTGGTTGAAGTATGATGACCTGTACTATGACCTGGGCTGCTGTTCAGACCTCATGGATGCTGGAAAGGTGATTTCTCCCCTTTAATGAGAGGAAACAGCGTTCCTTCAACCTGACGTAGTTACTAACATTTCCAGTCTCTCCCCAAAGTGTACCTCACAGAAATCAATCTAGTCTGACCTAAGGCCTCATTTATCAAGCATTTGCTCATGTGCAGCTAAACACGCTAAAAGTGGAGCAAAAACTCAGCACAATTTCTCACACAGATACGAAAAAAGACGCAGCACAGTTTTCCTCCTATGAGTGAATGAATATGCAAAATGTTTTGTTTTTTTGTTTTTTTGCCAACATGCGTAAAATTGGAGTTGTACGGCAAGTGCTGCTAGATTTATCACAATTATGAGAGCAAAAACTAATATAGTGATAATATAGTACTCTGGAGAGAGGTGCAGACTTTTTACACAGGATAGTTGCTGCACAACAATTCAACGGCCCACAGGACCAGAAGTGTGCAAACTTTTGTGGTGCACTTCCCAATGGTAAATCACATGCATCATGCCCACAAATTGCACAAGCTATTTTCAGTATATACTCACAGTTTTGCACATAGAATGATTCAATTCAATTCAATTCAAGTTTATTTATATAGCACATTTAAAAAACAACCTCAGCTGACCAAAGTGCTTCACATAAATTAATTAAACACATAAAAACATCACTCAATGAGGTAAAATTACATACAAAAGAGCATAAAATGACAGTGCAAGTACCAAGACATTCTATCTAAAAAATATTAAAAGCCAGGGAGAAAAGATTTGTTTTGAGCCTAGACTTAAACTGAGTAAGAGACTCAGATGAACGGACAGACAAAGGGAGACTGTTCCATAGCTTTGGCGCTGCCACAGAAAAGGCCCTGTCGCCCCGAGTTCTGAGCCGAGCTTTAGGCACAGCAGCAGAAGCTGGTCCGCTGATCTCAGAGCTCTGGGAGGAGTGTAAGGCTGCAGCAGCTCCCTAAGATAGGCTGGGCCCATAAAGTTAAGGGCATTTAAAAACAATCAGTAACACTTTGAATTTGACCCGAAAAGCATAGGGAGCCAATGTAAAGTGCACAGAACAGGTGTAATGTGCTCCCGTCTCTTAGTCTTGGTCAGTAGCCGAGCTGCAGCATTTTGAACGGTCTGCAGACGCTGTATAGAGCTCTGGTCCAGACCTACATACAAAGAATTACAATAATCCAGGCGCGATGTAACAAAAGCATGTATAGTTTTTTTCAAAATCAGCCAGAGGCAAGTAAGGCTTAAGTTTAGCCAGAATCCGGAGCTGACAAAAGCTGGATCTTATAACAGAGCTGATTTGTTTGTCAAGTTTGAACATGGAGTCCACAATCACTCCTAGATTCCTCACTGAAGGATGACAGAAAGACGACAGTGACCCAATCACACTGTAATGTCCAGTGAGCAGCTCAGTTTGACCAAAAACCACTATCTCAGTTTTACTTTGGTTTAAGTTTAAAAAGTTACTGCTCATCCAATTTTGTACATCCCTGAGACAGTCCTGCAGTGTTTTAATTGTGGTCTGACTATCGGCCGCCGTCATAGGCAGATAAATTTGAATGTCATCTGCAAAACAATGAAAAGACACTTTTTGTGTTTTTTAAAAACAGACCCAGGGGAAGCATATATAAAGCAAAAAGAGCAGGCGCTAATGTAGAACCCTGGGGTACACCATAATTTAAGGGTGACACAGAAGAAGAATATGATCCTAAGTTAACAGAGAAGCTCCTATTAGACAGATATGATTGGAACCATCTGAGAACTGTACCCTTCATACCCACACCCACATCTAAGCGGGCTAAAAGAATGCTGTGGTCCACCGTGTCAAAAGGCTGCCGATAAGTCTAAAAGCAAAAGAACAGCAGACTGTCCTGAGTCCACTGTTAAAAGCAGGTCATTAAAAACTCTTTAAAAGGGCAGTTTCGGTACTGTGCTGTGATTTAAAACCAGATTGGAATTTTTCACCAATTTCATTAGAACTGAGATAGGCCTGCAGCTGATCATACACAACCTTCTCTAAAACTTTGGACATAAAAGGCAACTTAGAATCGGTCTAAAGTTAGACAGAACATTTGAGTCAAGATTTGACTTTTTGATGAGAGGCTGGACAACAGCATGTTTCAGAGAGTTGGGAAACAACCTGACAACAAAGATGCATTTACAATTTTAACCATAAAAGGTCCAATAGAATCAAAAACATTTTTGAAAAGACGACTTGGAATAATGTCTAGAGGACAAGAGGAAGGTTTTAGCTGTTGGACAATTTTCTTCAAGTTACAAAAAGATACTGGATCAAAATGCTCAAAGACCGAATTACAAAACTGTTGGAACTACAGGAACCACAACAGGTGTCAGTGTTGACCTAAGCATTGAGACTTTATCAGTGAAAAATGACAAGAAACGTTCACAAAGCATTGGTGATGGCACTACAATATTTGTGTTACAAGGGTTTACAAGAGATTTCAAAGTGTTAAAAAGCATTTGTGGTCTGTGGCAATTGGACGACACAAGGTTGGACATAAAGTTACATTTAGCAGTTTTAACTGCCCGCTGATATTCTGTAAGACTGTCTCTCAGTATTTGCTGGGAAACCTGTAGTCCATCCTTTTTCCATTTCCTCTCAGCGCGTCTGCATGTGCGCCTAAGTTCACGTGTGGTATCATTAAGCCACGGCTGTGATTTAGGTTTTGCACGTTTAAGCCTGAATGGAGCCACTGAGTCCAAAACCTCTGTACAAATATCAGTGAAAGAGGAGAGTAGATGATCCGGCGATACATCATCCAGATTGTCACTATTTATAATCCCATATGCACCGAAAGCGCCAGAAAATAAAGAGGCAGTCGTGGAGTTTAATGTGCGCTCCCGACGCGCTGGTGCGCACGGACTAACTATGCGCCGAGACAACGCCACAGAAAACAGTACAATACAGTGGTCAGAAACATGCGTTTCAGAAATCTCAATCACGTTTACATCGAGACCAAAAGACAACACCAAGTCCAGGGTGTGTCCTTTCTCGTGCGTAGGGCCCGACACGGACTGCTTTAGGTTAAAAGAATCGATCAGATTTAAAAACTCTTTGGCCAAAGGTCTAGATTCACAACAGATGTGAATATTGAAGTCCCCAACTATTAAAAAATGATCATAGTTAAGCGCCAAGCCTGTTAAGAAGTCTGTAAAGTCCTGGATGAAGTTTTTATTAAACTTTGGAGGGCGATACACCAAAGCGCACAGGACCGGAGGATCAAGGCTTAAAATAAAAGTCTGAAGCTCGAAACTGGAAAAGGAGTCTTTCAGAACTTGTCGGCAAATGTAGCTGCTTTTGTACACCGTTGCTAGCCCCCCACCTTTGCCGGTAACCCGAGGAGAGTTAAGGTAAAGACAGTCAGGTGGTAAAAGTTCTGAGAATGGGGCAGACTCACCAGCTTGAAGCCACGTCTCCGTAAGAAACATAAAATCCAGTTTCCGCGAAGTGAAAAGATCATTCAGCAAGAACGTTTTGTTAGCCAGTGACCTAGCATTCAACAGGCCCAAACGTAAGGTTACATCCTCGTCATCCCGTGGGGAGTCGCGGCACAACGACCGGAGGCATCCGAGATCCACACCGCGGCGGGTTGCGAAGCGTTTGCGAAGCGACGCGGCTAAGGGCAGATGACGCAGGCCGGTCTGTAGGCGCGCAGGCACCACAGGCTGGATCCACCGTAATCCATGCGATCCTTGGGGTGCTGGGTATCCAGAACTGGAAATAAGTGGTACAATCCCACGATTAGCTTTCGAAAAAGCCCGGACTCTCACTAAGACGCCTCCACGTTTCCCCCGCTTTCTCGGCCGCTTCTTCCGAATGGAGACAGGTGAGCGCAGCAGGTAAGCCGGGACTGATGCCAAGTGAGGAGGGAGTCTGGAAGTTGCATCTTCATAGTTGTGTTGCAGGTACAGCTCATGAGATTGCTTAAAATCAAGAAGTGTCTGTCGGTCATACACTAATAACCCAGAGATATCTTGGCACAAAATACACAAAAATGCAATAGCAAGCAGCAATTTAAGCAGAGCTGACAGACGGCTGCCGGGACACACTGGCGCCATCTTGCCACACCCAGATTTTTGGATACATCAAACGTCCAGCTGTCTAACTTGGGTCCCTAAGGTCCAATCTTTAGACACCAGACTAGAGTAGACCACACCTTTATCTCATATTCACTCCACCTTTTTGATACATTGGGGTAATTATTCAAATATTAGTTTCATGTTACTAACACAATGATTACTCATTTGCATACTTCATGTTCAAATGCTGTCTGTTTAATTTAGTCAATAAATGTTCATAATCCACAATTTGCTTCGGTGAACAGTGAAGTTATTTTCAGATAAGGGTCAATGATATGGTGAAAGTACTTGCAGACTTTCAGATAAAATTGTATAAATAATTGTTAAACTATTGTAGCTTCACTCATAGATATAATTAGTCTAAGCTAAACACTCACAAAGGCTACGTGCTTTAACTTAGAACTAAACTTAATTCCAGTTCTGTATCATTTACCCGGTAGAACTAGTACAACATAGTATTTCTAGCCGCATGTAGCTGATCTCACGGCTTTTTTCTCACAGATAAACCTACTCTTCTTTTTGCAGGAAATGTCGTACCAAGACCTTAACCCATTTATGAACTGGATCTCTCCAATTGTCACACAGTTTTCTCCATCTTCATCTTCTTCTTTCCAGTTGTCTGGTTCAGTGTTATACATATTTTTTGTCCAAAATTCTAAACTGAGGGGAATGAGAGGATGTTGTTATATTATAATCAATTTATTAATCATTTATTTGCTAAACCCATGCACAATCCCCCATATCTCACCTCTGGTCCAGTGGAGAGCCATCGGTCCATAACCATTCCCCCTCTGTCTGAGAGTCTGTCAGTCCAATCCAAAATCTCTCATACCAGGCCTCCATCAGGAGACGGACTCTACTATCCAGAAATTCCTAAAAACAAGCATAAATTAGACCAAATATATAACAAACTTTTTGATAGCTTGAGAAATAACCCACAGTCCTAATTGACCAGTAAACAGACCAGCTAGTTAGCAATAGTGATATCAATACAATATTATAAGAATAAATTAATAATAAGACAAGTCCAAATGAAAGAGGCACAGAGAAGTAGACATTCAGACACATTCAGTTAAAGGGAAATAAACTCATACACCTCATTCATCAATAGAAGAGTATTGCCAGTGTGCACAACTTCTTCTTTTTGTAGTTCTAGATAGGCTGCCAACCATCTCAAAAGGAGCATCACTGCTGTCCCAGGTTAGACATTAAGCTCACAGTCCAACAGTGCAATAACAGATAAACAAGATAGAAAATCTATCTATATCAGGTCACAAAAGCCTTTCTGCTTTTAAAAGTCTTACTAGTTTACCCACTCCACAACCCACAATGCCCTTCAAAAAGAGTCCCTTTATCCCCCATTTCTTCAGGCTCTCGGTCAGCCTCTTTTCTTTAGACCTCATGGTACTGCCCAGTTTAGCAGCTTTAGGCTCCTTTGGTCAGTTTGTCTCCTTTTTCATTTCAAACTGACCACGACATAATGTCATAATGATATCAAACAGGTCTAGTATTTGAGCAAAACAACTGTTTGCTAGAAAGAACTGATGCAGAGTCAGAGCACACTGGCACCAGGCTCACCTTCGCAACCTTTGCCCCTTTTAGTGCCACCAATACAGCCACCATCTCCACTGTGTACACTTGTTTGTTTATACCTATGCTCCTGTTATATCTGTCTCTGTTATTTTCTGTCTATGAATATAAAGGTCAAATTTAAATATCCTTAAACAGTCAGTTTAAGTTCGATGATTCTTTCACTTTTCTATAGAATCTTACCTGCGACAGTCGTCATTTCTGTCATTGCTTCAGAGGTGCTTTTGGATGGGCTGTTGTAATGCACTGAAAGTAAATGTAAAACAAGACATACTTAGGGATAGGGCTGTGAACATAAGTAATGGCCTAGTATTACAAATTGCATTGGAAATAGAGTAAGAAGGATTTCTAGTAATTGTAGAAGCTTCTGTATTGGTAATATAATAATTGTATTGGCTGGAGTGGTATTTTCAGTAGGTTTGGGAGTTGTTTGAGCAACAGTGGCAGAAATATTAGCTTTGGTTGTACTGGGCAAGTTTTCAAGCTGTTGTGGTAATAATAGTAAGTGCAGTGATAGTAGCCTATTTCTAGCTAGTAGTTGTACAGGTACCAATCTAAAAGTAGTAACAGTATTTCTAGTAACTGTGTAGTCATAGTAGTCTGTCTAACACACTGATGACTCCAATGAGAGCAGAAAAAACAGCCAAAAGCAGCAGACTGAGCACCGCCAGAGCCACTCTCTCCACTGTGACATTTGACCTCCTCTGTGGGACTTCTTTGACTTGAAAACGTCCTGAAAAGAAATGCAGATCTTTGTATACAATATGTAGATGTAAAATACTGATTTAACCCTCTACAGTTGAAACAAGTGGCAAGAAACTCTAGCCACGATAAATACTGAACTCCAGAAAATATAGTTTCAGCTTTGATTTGCTGAAACATAAACTGACATAGTAATTTTTGAACAGGAGTAATTGAGTGTGCTTATTATATGATATTATAAATAAGTGATAAAAAAAAATCCCAGTATCTGTTCAGTTTGGGTGTTATAAGCAGGTTTTTCTGTCACTTTTAACCATATCTTAGGTTTGGTAATGAGTGAGGGTTGGGTCATACAATTTAAATGACTTACTAAAAAACAATTTGTGTTTATGTTGTAATAAAAATGCACTCTTACCTTTGTTTTCCTCAAATAGTACAGCGACGTTTGCGTACACATTTTCTTCAGCCATTTCACTTGTCTCAGTCCGACTTTGGGTTTGAGTGCGCACTTGTTTTTTCTGCTACCTAAATAAGTTCTCACTTCCTTCTTTAATGTGTGAAATGAGCGAAGGAGATGTAGGAGATGTATTATACATTTTCATGTGTTTCTGCTCTTTGTTTTGGCTTTGTAAAATATGATCATGTAAGATATATATTTAACTTTATTATCAATGATGATTGTCATATGCAATGAAACATGTTCAAGTGATTTTGAAGAATGACGTAATGGTAGAACTTTTACACTTGAACAAAAGTAAAACAACCTGCCACACTGACACAGATCAAATGCATTTACACAAAGACATATGATAAGAATATTTCCTGTCAACATGATTTTCCATCACAATGTTTCCTTCTTTCATGGTTTGAAAATCAGAAACCCCACCAAGTACCAAATAAAACAGTTTCAGAGATTACACAATATACTGAAAGGGAGAATGTCAGAGGATGCAAATCTAAGTGCATTTTTAACCAATCTCCACATAAAATGAGGAAGTGTTCCATATGCACTTTTAAGGAATAAGATTTCTGAATCATTTTTAACTATAAATGAATGACCCTCGCCCACTGGTTTTTCAGTTCTGGATCTGTGAGGAGTCGAGATGTATTAAAATCAAAATAAGACATATGTCAATGTTCCAGCAACAGCCTCTCGACACAGTGGTAAGACTGTGTTTTTTTATTATTTTACGCATTACACTGGCAATATTTTTTACTATATCTGTAGCACTTGTTGTAATAGGTTTCAAAAATACTTAAATTAACATCTTATTTCTAAATGGAAAGTTGAAAACAAAATGATATTATTTCATTTTAAGCGATAATGGAAATAATGAAAACGAAAATCATGGATCTAATGTTTTCCTCCTGATATTATGATGAGCTGTTGAGATGAGATGCTTTCAGTCATATGCACAGACTTTGATAGTTTAGTCATTACAGGTGATTTTAATGTACATGTGGATAATATGTTTGATAGAAACGCTAAAGAGCTCTGTTCTGTCCTTGAAACCTTTGGTCTAACTCAGCATGTCAGCGAGCCCACCCACAACAGAGGACACACTCTGGACCTGCTCATTACAAAAGGAGTAAATATATCAAATGTCAACGTGGTGGATGTTGCTCTGTCTGATCATTTCTGTGTCTTTTTTGACCTGTCTGTTATTCCCAAACCAGCGGCTGGTCCTGCAGTTGTTCGAAGGAGACACATAAATGATAAAACAGGTGCACTATTCATGGAAATGATTCACTTTGAGAATGCCTTATATTCTGATGTTGATAATTTGCTGAACTCTGTGACGTCGAGTGTTTTGAATGTTCTGGACACCATTGCCCCGATGAAGGTTAAAATGGTTAAAGATAAGCAGAAAGCGCCATGGAGGAATGATGACTCGGTCAGGACACAGAAAAGGGAGTGCCGGAGGGCCAAGCGGGAATGGCGCAAGTCAAAGCTCCAGGTTCATTATGAGATTTACAGAGAAGAGATGCACATGTACAACCACACTTTATGTAGAACAAGGCAGAGATATTTTTCTGACATTATTGGGAGTTGCAGTAACAACTCTCGTGTCCTGTTTGCAACAGTAAACAGATTAACAATCCCTCCAGCCTCGCTGCCGTTAGAACTAATCTCCAAATCGAAGTGCAATGAGTTTGCAGTATTCTTTAATGACAAGGTTCAGGCCATTAAAAATGCCATCAATTCCGCAAAGCAAATAACATCCATGCAACCACCTAGACACTTAGAGCTGACTCACTTTGCACCTGTAACTGACAAAACTGTCCAAGAGATCGTCACCAATCTGAGTTCATCTACATGCTGCCTCGATGTGTTACCCACTAAATTTCTAAAGTCTGTGCTCAACAGTTTGCTGTCATCAGTCGCTTGCATAGTTAATAAGTCACTTCAATCTGGAACATTCCCAAGAGCTTTGAAAACTGCAAGCCTCTCCTAAAGAAAAGCAGTCTTGATGCCACAATATTGAACAATTATCGACCAATCTCAAATCTGCCGTTTTTAGGCAAAGTCCTCGAAAAAGTTGTTTACCAAGAGCTTATTAACTTCCTCCAAATTAACAACTCTTTCGATATTTTCCAGTCAGGTTTCAGACCCCACCACAGCACTGAGACTGCTCTTATCAAAGTGACAAATGACATCCGCCTGAACACTGATGCAGGCAAAGTCTCAGTCTTGATCCTGTTAGATCTGCGTGCTGCCTTTAACACTGTGGATCATGGGATCCTCTTACAGAGACTAGAGGGCTGGGTGGGCATCTCTGGTACGCCACTAAACTGGTTCAAGTCCTATCTAGAAAACAGGGAGTTCTTTGTTGAAATTGGAAAATGTGTCTCAGATAAAATGTCCCTGAGCTGTGGAGTGCCCCAGGGGTCAATTTTGGGACCCCTGTTGTTCAATCTCTACATGCTGCCATTAGGCCAGTTAATACGCAGCAACAATGTGTCCTACCACAACTATGCAGATGACACTCAGCAGGTGAATATGGACCAGTGGATTCACTCTGCCACTGCATCCAACAGATCAGTGTGTGGATGCAAAACAACTTTCTTCAGCTAAACAACAAGTGCACAAGAAATGTAAAAATACAGTCTTACCACCCCTCCCCCCAGCGAAGGATACACTGATGTATCCATGGTGGAATGCTAAAATGCTTAGAAAATGGAGCACACATGCCTGTGGAGGATATGAACATTAGAACACAACTTGGATGATGCCACGTCCAGAATAGAACAAGGAAAGGTACCTAGGCTTTGAGAAACACCCAGCGTGTTGGGTATTATTAATGCTGACAGGATGCTTCTTTCTCACAGATGAATCTATTCCTCAAACTACAGAAAACATCGGCCCAACTTTTCTCCTTTGTGGATTCCTTTAGAATAATCGCACAGTCTTCACCTTCAGAATGGTCATTTTTAGGTCCTTTCCAGTCGTCTGGTTCTTTGTTCCAGAATGTTAAACTAAAGAGGAAAAGACATTTAGTGGATCAAAAGCAGAGATTCACCACTGCAAAGATTCTTGTTCATTTCTTACTTTTGTTCAGTGAGGAGCCATCTGTCCACCTCCAATCACCCTCTGTCTGAGAGTCTGTCAGTCCAATCCAGAACCAGTCACTATCAATTGTATTAAAGAGGAATACCTAAAGCCACATTAGTACAAATTTAATAAGATACTTTTTTATTATTTTATCTATATGTTACTACATGAGCACCCAACATTCAGCGAGATAACTGAAATGTACCTGCTCCTCTCTGCTCTCAATCTTTACCAGATCTACACCCATGATCTGACACATCGCGCTGGCTCCAGCCCAGGGCACTTTAGTTGTCTTTGAGGAGATATAATAGCACTTGGTTCCAGCGAGGGTCCAGTTCATGTCACAGAGGTATGTGTGGCTTGGACATGTTTGTACTGTGAAGAACATTTTAAAAGTTACATGCTGCAACAATGAAACAACATTACAGTCAAGCGATGCTGAAAAGAGGACAAACTACAAAACGTAGGACCTGCAATCTCTTGCGCCCTCTCTGAGGAACATTTCCAGATCCGTATCTTAAAAAATCAGCTCAAGCCTCTGCAAACGATATTTTACTTATTTCCTGCCGCGTTCTTGAGGCTGCCTTAAGAAGGTTAGTTGGAGGCTTTTGGGACAGAAATAATAGCACCATGTATCATAAAGTTCCCACTCCTCGGGTTAAGACAGAAGGACAATGGGTTCAGCACCTTTGAGAACCACTGACATAGTTGAGCCTATTGCTGCATTAATTAATCAGAATAATCATGACTAGCTGACTTTGTAAATAATGGTGCAGCCCTATTTGAAGATGTTTTTTGGTCAAAGCTCTGCACTTTGTCATACCTGCTGCTGTTGTATGTCCTGGAGTTGTTTGTATTTCTGTAAAATCCACTGGACACAAATAAAAAAGCATTCAGTCAGTTTAAGTTCAATGATTCTTTCACTTTTCAATAGAATCTTACCTGCAACAGTCGTCATTTCTGTCTCTGCTTCAGAGGTGCTTTTGGATGGGCTGTTGTAATACACTGAAAGTAAATGTAAAACAAGACATACTTAGGGATAGGGCTGTGAACATAAGTAATGGCCTAGTATGACAAATTGCATTGAAAATAGAGTAAGAAGGATTTCTAGTAATTGTAGAAGCTTCTGTATTGGTAATATAATAATTGTATTGGCTGGAGTGGTATTTTCAGTAGGTTTGGGAGTTTTTTTTAGCAACAGTGGCAGAAATATTAGCTTTAGTTGTACTGGGCAAGTTTTCAAGCTGTTGTGGTAATAATAGTAAGTGCAGTGATAGTAGCCTATTTCTAGCTAGTAGTTGTACAGGTAGTAATCTAAAAGCAGCAACAGTATTTCTAGTAACTGTGTAGTCATAGTAGTCTGTCTAACACACTGATGACTCCAATGAGAGCAGAAAAAACAGCCAAAAGCAGCAGACTGAGCACCGCCAGAGCCACTCTCTCCACTGTGACATTTGACCTCCTCTGTGGGACTTCTTTGACTTGAAAACGTCCTGAAAAGAAATGCAGATCTTTGTATTCAATATGTAGATGTAAAATACTGATTTAACCCTCTACAGTTGAAACAAGTGGGAAGAAACTCTAGCCACGATAAATACTGAACTCCAGAAAATATAGTTTCAGCTTTGATTTGCTGAAACATAAACTGACATAGTAATTTTTGAACAGGAGTAATTGAGTGTGCTTATTATATGATATTATAAATAAGTGATTAAAAAAAAAAAAAAATCCCAGTATCTGTTCAGTTTGGGTGTTATATGCAAGTTTTTCTGTCACTTCTAACCATATCTTAGGTTTGGTAATGAGTGAGGGTTGGGTCATACAATTTAAATGACTTACTGAAAAACAATTTGTGTTTATGTTGTAATAAAAATAAACTCTTACCTTTGTTTTCCTCAAATAGTACAGCGACGTTTGCGTACACATTTTCTTCAGCCATTTCACTTGTCTCAGTCTGACTTTGGGTTTGAGTGCGCACTTGTTTTTTCTGCTACCTAAATAAGTTCTCACTTCCTTCTTTAATGTGTGAAATGAGCGAAGGAGATGTGTTATACACTGTAATGTGTTTCTGCTCTTTGTTTTGGCTTTGTAAAATATGATCATGTAAGATATATATTTACCTTTTTTATTATCAGTAGCTCATTATGCATTAACAAACCAGGCCTAGACATCTGCATTTTTATTAGAAAGTGAGTATCTTTTACACCCATCTCTATCTCAAATAACAGTGTCTTGACTATTACTTCTGACATCATTGTGTTAAAGGTAGCCACAAGCAAGTAGGTCACCACAATTTGAGACACACATTTGTTTTCTGGTATTCAGAAACATTGTAAAAATGTTTTAAAATATGACCTTGGGCATAGCATAAGTTCAACAGTTCATAAACAGTAATAACACAAGTAATAACATTCACATAAGAGATATTAAACAAAGGAAAGGCAGGTTTATTTGAACAGCCCAATTTGTAGAAACAGTAATTGACAAAGTAATTACCCCTAGATTTTTAACCTGATTTGAAGCTTTTGGAGAGACTGGAGAAAGTTGTTTTGCATCTACACACTGATCTGTTGGATGCAGTGAATCCACTGGTCCATATTCACCTGCTGCCAGTGAGACATAGATCTGAGTATCATGTGCATAGATGTGCTAGGAAACATCATTGCTGAGTATTAACATTTGGAATTGAGAAGTAGGGGTCCCGGGATTGAGTCCTGTGCTTACTCATTCTCCTTTTGTTAGTAACGAAACAATTACATAAATATATCCACATCATTTTAATTTTTGTGCAAACATAAGAATATTTTGTCTTTGCTTTCCATTTAGAGATACTCCTCAAGGAAAGATAATTATTGAGCTACAGATGTTAGAAATGTAAAAATACAGTCTTACTACCCCTCCCCCCAGTGAAGGATACACTGATGTATCCATGGTGAAATGCTAAAATGCTTAGAAAATGGAGCACACATGCCTGTGGAGGATATGAACATTAGAACACAACTTGGATGATGCCACGTCCAGAATAGAACAAGGAAAGATACCTAGGCTTTGAGAAACACCCAGCGTGTTGGGTATTATTAATGCTGACAGGATGCTTCTTTCTCACAGATGAATCTATTCCTCAAACTACAGAAAACATCGGACCAACTTTCCTCCTTTGTGGATTCCTTTAGAATAATCGCACAGTCTTCACCTTCAGAATGGTCATTTTTAGGTCCTTTCCAGTCGTCTGGTTCATTGTTCCAGAATGTTAAACTAAAGAGGAAAAGACATTTAGTGGATTAAAAGCAGAGATTCACCACTGCAAAGATTCTTGTTCATTTCTTACTTTTTGTTCAGTGAGGAGCCATCTGTCCACCTCCAATCACCCTCTGTCTGAGAGTCTGTCAGTCCAATCCAGAACCAGTCACTCTCAATTGTATTAAAGAGGAATACCTAAAGCCACATTAGTACAAATTTAATAAGATACTTTTTTATTATTTTATCTATATGTTACTACATGAGCACCCAACATTCAGCGAGATAACTGAAATGTACCTGCTCCTCTCTGCTCTCAATCTTTACCAGATCTACACCCATGATCTGACACATCGCGCTGGCTCCAGCCCAGGGCACTTTAGTTGTCTTTGAGGAGATATAATAGCACTTGGTTCCAGCGAGGGTCCAGTTCATGTCACAGAGGTATGTGTGGCTTGGACATGTTTGTACTGTGAAGAACATTTTAAAAGTTACATGCTGCAACAATGAAACAACATTACAGTCAAGCGATGAAAAGAGGACAAACTACAAAACATAGGACCTGCTATCTCTTGCGCCCTCTCTGAGGAACATTTCCAGACCCGTATCTTAAACAATCAGCTCAAGCCTCTGCAAACGATATTTTACTCATTTCCTGCAGCGTTCTTGAGGCTGCCTTAAGAAGGTTAGTTGGAGGCTTTTGGGACAGAAATAATAGCACCATGTATCATAAAGTTCCCACTCCTCGGGTTAAGACAGAAGAACAATGGGTTCAGCACCTGTGAGAACCACTGACATAGTTGAGCCTATTGCTGCATTAATTAATCAGAATAATCATGACTAGCTGACTTTGTAAATAATGGTGCAGCACTATTTGAAGATGTTTTTTGGTCAAAGCTCTGCACTTTGTCATACCTGCTGCAGTTGTATGTCCTGGAGTTGTTTGTATTTCTGTAAAATCCACTGGACACAAATAAAAAAGCATTCAGTCAGTTTAAGTTCAATGATTCTTTCAGTTTTTAATAGAATCTTACCTGCGACAGTCGTCATTTCTGTCTCTGCTTCAGAGGTGCTTTTGGATGGGCTGTTGTAATACACTGAAAGTAAATGTAAAACAAGACATACTTAGGGATAGGGCTGTGAACATAAGTAATGGCCTAGTATGACAAATTGTATTGGAAATATAGTAAGAAGGATTTTGTAGTAGTTGTAGAAGCTTCTGTATTGGTAATATTACAATAATTGTATTGGCTGGAGTGGTATTTTCAGTAGGTTTGGGAGTTTTTTTTAGCAACAGTGGCAGAAATATTAGCTTTAGTTGTACTGGCCAAGTTTTCAAGCTGTTGTGGTAATAATACTAAGTGCAGTGATAGTACCCTATTTCTAGCTAGTAGTTGTACAGGTACTAATCTAAAAGCAGCAACAGTATTTCTAGTAATTGTGTAGTCATAGTAGTCTCTCTAACACACTGATGACTCCAATGAGGGCAGAAACAACAGCCAAAAGCAGCAGACTGAGCACCGCCAGAGCCACTCTCTTCACTGTGACATTTGACCTCCTCTGTGGGACTTCTTTGACTTGAAAACGTCCTGAAAAGAAATGCAGATCTATTCAATATGTAGGTGTAAAATACTGATTTAACCCTCTACAGTTGAAACAAGTGGCAAGAAACTCTAGCCACGATAAATACTGAACTCCAGAAAATATAGTTTCAGCTTTGATTTGCTGAAACATAAACTGACATAGTAATTTTTGAACAGGCGTAATTGAGTGTGCTTTTTATGTTGTGTGTTTTCATCTTTTGAGTATGTTTCCTTTAAAATGGAAATAAAACAATCACCCTCCATAGTTTACTTAGTCATATACAAACCTCCTCAGCACTGTCTAAGTTTTATTGATGATTTTACTGAGAAGCTTTCAGTCATATGCACAGACTTTGATGGTTTAGTCATTACAGGTGATTTTAATGTACATGTGGATAATATGTTTGATAGAAATGCTAAAGAGCTCTGTTCTGTCCTTGAAACCTTTGGTCTAACTCAGCATGTCAGCGAGCCCACCCACAACAGAGGACACACTCTGGACCTGCTCATCACAAAAGGAGTAAATATATCAAATGTCAACGTGGTGGATGTTGCTCTGTCTGATCATTTCTGTGTCTTTTTTGACCTGTCTGTTATTCCCAAACCAGCGGCTGGTCCTGCAGTTGTCCGAAAGAGACACATAAATTATGGAAAAGGTGAACTATTCATGGAAATGATTCACTTTGAAAATGCTTCATGTTCTAATGTTGATGATTTGTTGAACTCTGTGACGTCGAGTGTTTTGAATGTTCTGGACACCATTGTCCCGATGCAGGTTAAAATGGTTAAAGATAAGCAGAAAGCGCCATGGAGGAAGGATGACTCGGTCAGGGCACATAAAAGAGAGTGCCGGAGGGCCGAGCGGGAATGGCGCAAGTCAAAGCTCCAGGTTCATTATGAGATTTACAGAGAAAAGATGCACATGTACAACCACACTTTATGTAGAACAAGGCAGAGGTATTTTTCTGACATTATTGGGAGTTGCAGTAACAACTTTCGTGTCCTGTTTGCAACAGTAAACAGATTAACAATCCCTCCAGCCTCGCTGCCGTTAGAACTAATCTCCACATCTAAGTGCAATGAGTTTGCAGTATTCTTTAATGACAAGGTTCAGGCCATTAAAAATGCCATCAATTCCGCAAAGCAAATAACATCCCTGCAGCCACCTAGACACTTAGAGCTGACTCACTTTGCACCTGTAACTGACAAAACTGTCCAAGAGATCGTCACCAGTCTGAGTTCATCTACATGCTGCCTCGATGTGTTACCCACTAAATTTCTAAAGTCTGTGCTCAACAGTTTGCTGTCACCACTCGCTTGCATAGTTAATAAGTCACTTCAATCTGGAACATTCCCAAGAGCTTTGAAAACTGCAGTTATCAAGCCTCTCCTAAAGAAGAGCAGTCTTGATGCCACAATACTGAACAATTACCGACCAATCTCAAATCTGCCGTTTTTAGGCAAAATCCTCAAAAAAGTTGTTTAATAACAAATTATTAACTTCCTCTAAATTAACAACTCTTTCGATATTTTCCAGTCAGGTTTTAGACCCCACCACAGCACTGAGACTGCTCTTATCAAAGTGACGAATGACATCCGCCTGAACACTGATGCAGGCAAAGTCTTAGTCTTGATCCTGTTAGATCTGAGTGCTGCCTTTAACACTGTGGATCATGGGATCCTCTTACAGAGACTAGAGGGCTGGGTGGGCATCTCTGGTACGCCACTAAACTGGTTCAAGTCCTATTTAGAAAACAGAGAGTTCTTTGTTGAAATTGGAAAATGTGTCTCAGATAAAATGTCCCTGAGCTGTGGGGTGCCCCAGGGGTCAATTTTGGGACCCCTGCTGTTCAATCTCTACATGCTGCCGCTAGGTCAGTTAATACGCAGCAACAATGTGTCCTACCACAACTATGCAGATGACACTCAGATCTATGTCTCACTAGCAGCAGGTGAATATGGACCAGTGGATTCACTCTGCCACTGCATCCAACAGATCAGTGTGTGGATGCAAAACAAATTTCTTCAGCTAAACTCAGACAAGACTGAAGTCATAGTCTTCGGCCCACAGAAACATAGAGAAAGTGTCAGCAGTCACCTCGAGTCTCTTTCTCTAAAACCTTCAAATCAGGCTAGAAATTTAGGGGTAATAATGGACTCAGACTTGAACTTTAACAGCCACATGAAATCAATAACATCTGCAGCTTTTTACCATCTAAAAAACATAGCAAAAATCAAAGGTATACTGTCAAAACCAGACTTAGAGAGACTTATCCATGCATTTGTCTCCAGTAGGTTAGACTACTGTAACGTCCTGCTCACTGGCCTCTCCAAACAGGCCTTAAAACAGCTGCAGTACATCCAGAACGCTGCTGCTCGGGTCCTGACTAGAACCAGGAAGTACGAGCACATAAGTCCTGTGCTCAGGTCTCTGCACTGGCTTCCTGTAGCTCAAAGAACAGACTTTAAAGCAGCTCTGCTTGTGTACAAGTCTCTTCATGGCTTAGGTCCAAAGTACATCTCTGACATGTTAGTGCCATATGAACCACCTCACACTCTGAGGACTTCAGGGACTGGCCTCCTGCTGGTGCCCAGAGTCCGGACTAAACATGGAGAATCAGCATTTCAGTTTTATGCCGCTAAAACCTGGAACATTCTTCCTGAAGATGTGACACAGGCCTCTACTTTGACAATGTTTAAATCCAGGCTCAAAACGGCTCTGTTTATCTGTGCATATGACTGAAAGGTTTTTATTTTTATTCTGCACTCTTTTGGTTTAATGTTTTAATGCCAATTTTATGATGATTATTTGTGATTATTCATGTTTGATTTGTGTAATTTTAATGTCTTTCTTATTCTGTAAAGCACTTTGAATTACCTTGTGTATGAATTGTGCTATACAAATAAACTTGCCTTGCCTTATTATATGATATTATAAATAAGTGATAAAAAAAAAAAAATCCCAGTATCTGTTCAGTTTGGGTGTTATATGCAAGTTTTTCTGTCACTTCTAACCATATCTTAGGTTTGGTAATGAGTGAGGGTTGGGTTATACAATTTAAATAACTTACTAAAAAAACAATTTGTGTTTATGTTGTAATAAAAATAAACTCTTACCTTTGTTTTCCTCGACTAGTACAGCAACGTTTGCGTACACAGTTTCTTCAGCCATTTCACTTGTCTCAGTCCGACTTTGGGTTTGAGTGCGCAATTGTTGTTTGTTCTGCTACTTAAATAAGTTCTCACTTCCTTCTTTAATGTGTGAAATGAGGGAAGGAGATGTAGGAGATGTATTATACATTTTCATGTGTTTCTGCTCTTTGTTTTGGCTTTGTAAAATATGATCATGTAAGATATATATTTAACTTTATTATCAGTAGCTCATTGTGTATTAACAAACCAGGCCTGGACATCTGCATTTTTATTAGAAAGTGAGAATCTTTTACACCCATCTCTATCTCAAATAACAGTGTCTTGACTATTACTTCTGACATCATTGTGTTAAAGGTAGCCACAAGCAAGTAGGTCACTACAATTTGAGACACACATTTGTTTTCTGGTATTCAGAAACATTGTAAAAATGTTATAAAATATGACCTTGGGCATAGCATAAGTTCAACAGTTCATAAACAGTAATAACACAAGTAATAACATTCACATAAGAGATATTAAACAAAGGAAAGGCAGGTTTATTTGAACAGCCCAATTTGTAGAAACAGTAATTGACAAAGTAATTACCCCTAGATTTTTAACCTGATTTGAAGCTTTTGGAGAGACTGGAGAAAGTTGTTTTGCATCTACACACTGATCTGTTGGATGCAGTGAATCCACTGGTCCATATTCACCTGCTGCCAGTGAGACATAGATCTGAGTATCATGTGCATAGATGTGCTAGGAAACATCATTGCTGAGTATTAACATTTGGAATTGAGAAGTAGGGGTCCCGGGATTGAGTCCTGTGCTTACTCATTCTCCTTTTGTTAGTAACGAAACAATTACATAAATATATCCACATCATTTTAATTTTTGTGCAAACATAAGAATATTTTGTCTTTGCTTTCCATTTAGAGATACTCCACAAGGAAAGATAATTATTGAGCTACAGATGTTAGAAATGTAAAAATACAGTCTTACTACCCTCCCCCCAGTGAAGGATACACTGATGTATCC
The DNA here is from genome assembly GCA_019594935.1 of Periophthalmus modestus. Classification (NCBI taxonomy): domain Eukaryota; kingdom Metazoa; phylum Chordata; class Actinopteri; order Gobiiformes; family Gobiidae; genus Periophthalmus; species Periophthalmus modestus. The sequence continues at coordinate 16,822,446 of JAIEZT010001318.1, forward strand.
ATGGTGAAATGCTAAAATGCTTAGAAAATGGAGCACACATGCCTGTGGAGGATATGAACATTAGAACACAACTTGGATGATGCCACGTCCAGAATAGAACAAGGAAAGGTACCTAGGCTTTGAGAAACACCCAGCGTGTTGGGTATTATTAATGCTGACAGGATGCTTCTTTCTCACAGATGAATCTATTCCTCAAACTACAGAAAACATCGGCCCAACTTTTCTCCTTTGTGGATTCCTTTAGAATAATCGCACAGTCTTCACCTTCAGAATGGTCATTTTTAGGTCCTTTCCAGTCGTCTGGTTCTTTGTTCCAGAATGTTAAACTAAAGAGGAAAAGACATTTAGTGGATCAAAAGCAGAGATTCACCACTGCAAAGATTCTTGTTCATTTCTTACTTTTTGTTCAGTGAGGAGCCATCTGTCCACCTCCAATCACCCTCTGTCTGAGAGTCTGTCAGTCCAATCCAGAACCAGTCACTCTCAATTGTATTAAAGAGGAATACCTAAAGCCACATTAGTACAAATTTAATAAGATACTTTTTTATTATTTTATCTATATGTTACTACATGAGCACCCAACATTCAGTGAGATAACTGAAATGTACCTGCTCCTCTCTGCTCTCAATCTTTACCAGATCTACACCCATCTCTTGACACATCGCGCTGGCTCCAGCCCAGGGCACTTTAGTTGTCTTTGAGGAGATATAATAGCACTTGGTTCCAGCGAGGGTCCAGTTCATGTCACAGAGGTATGTGTGGCTTGGACATGTTTGTACTGTGAAGAACATTTTAAAAGTTACATGCTGCAACAATGAAACAACATTACAGTCAAGCGATGCTGAAAAGAGGACAAACTACAAAACGTAGGACCTGCAATCTCTTGCGCCCTCTCTGAGGAACATTTCCAGATCCGTATCTTAAACAATCAGCTCAAGCCTCTGCAAACGATATTTTACTTATTTCCTGCTGCGTTCTTGAGGCTGCCTTAAGAAGGTTAGTTGGAGGCTTTTGGGACAGAAATAATAGCACCATGTATCATAAAGTTCCCACTCCTCGGGTTAAGACAGAAGAACAATGGGTTCAGCACCTGTGAGAACCACTGACATTGTTGAGCCTATTGCTGCAACAATTAATCAGAATAATCATGACTAGCTGACTTTGTAAATAATGGTGCAGCCCTATTTGAAGATGTTTTTTGGTCAAAGCTCTGCACTTTGTCATACCTGCTGCAGTTGTATGTCCTGGAGTTGTTTGTATTTCTGTAAAATCCACTGGACACAAATAAAAAAGCATTCAGTCAGTTTAAGTTCGATGATTCTTTCACTTTTCTATAGAATCTTACCTGCGACAGTCGTCATTTCTGTCATTGCTTCAGAGGTGCTTTTGGATGGGCTGTTGTAATACACTGAAAGTAAATGTAAAACAAGACATACTTAGGGATAGGGCTGTGAACATAAGTAATGGCCTAGTATGACAAATTGCATTGGAAATAGAGTAAGAAGGATTTCTAGTAATTGTAGAAGCTTCTGTATTGGTAATATTACAATAATTGTATTGGCTGGAGTGGTATTTTCAGTAGGTTTGGGCGTTTTTTTTAGCAACAGTGGCAGAAATATTAGCTTTGGTTGTACTGGGCAAGTTTTCAAGCTGTTGTGGTAATAATAGTAAGTGCAGTGATAGTAGCCTATTTCTAGCTAGTAGTTGTACAGGTACTAATCTAAAAGTAGCAACAGTATTTCTAGCAATTATTTAGTCATACACAGTAGTCTGTCTAACACACTGATGACTCCAATGAGAGCAGAAACAACAGCCAAAAGCAGCAGACTGAGCACCGCCAGAGCCACTCTCTCCACTGTGACCTTTGACCTCCTCTGTGGGGCACGAACAAGCTGCAAACCTGGGGACAAGGGGGACACCATTTTAAAGATGCTCTATGTAACTTTTCTATTGGAGGCTGATGTTATTGATTTGCCTGGAGTGTTGTACAGTATCGCGTCATACTGATCTATTTCCATGGACATAAGCATATAACATTGAAAGGTGCTGCAGCACTATCTACTGGGACTCCATTTTTGCCAGGCCACGCAGCAGATTGCTAGCCTTTTCCCTTAATAAATAAACCGTTACGGTGTGAAGAAGTAGTGTCATGCATGTAGCTTTTCAAAGGCAGTGACGGCAACAGCACAGCAGTGAGTGTCACATTGCATCAAAACCACTCCAACACAGACAACAACAGATCTCCATTACAGTTAGTTACATAATGCATATTTCTTATTTAAATGATATGTATGTATGTATTTTCTCTCTCTCTCTCTCTCTCTCTCTCTCTCTCTCTCTCTCCTAGAGAGAGAGAGAGAGAGAGAGATAGATAGACATAGATAGACATAGATATAGACATAGATAGATAACAATAATATTACTATGTATTTAAACAATTTGAGAAAACCCAAATGATTTTATGTCTTTGGAAGCTTCTGATGGGTTTATGTTTTCACATAATTTGATTTAATTAGAGACCCACCTGTGGGACATATTTGAAGGCAGACCTGAAACAGACTGCTTCCTTATGTAATATCATGGGAAAGTCAAAAGAAATCAGCCAAGATATCAGGAAGAGAGACTAAGGGTTAAAGTGTGTCATTATGCACAGTGAAACAAGTACTGTACCAAGGGCTGAAAGGCCACTCTGCCATGAAGAAGGCATTACTCCAAAAGAAACATAAATAAGTCAGATTACAGTTTGCAAATGCATACAGGGGCAAAGACCTTAATTTTTGGAGACATGTCCTGTGGTCTGACAAAACAAAAATTTAACTGTTTGGCCTTAATCAGCATCATTACATTTGAAGGTAAAAAGGGGGGAACTTGCAAGCCTGAGAACACCATCCCAACTGTGAAATGCGGGGGCAGCAGCATCATGTTGGGGGCTGTTTTGCTGCAGGAGAGACTGGTGCACTTCACAAAATAGATGGCATCATGAGGGAAGAACATCATGTTAAAGTACTGAAGCAACATCAAATGGACAATGACCCTAAGCACACAGCCAAACTAGTTACAAAGTGGTTTAAGGGTAACAAAGTCAATGTTTTGGAGCGACCATCACAAATTCCTCATATCAATCCTATTGAAAGTTTATGGGCAGACCTGAAAAGGCATGTGTGAGCAAGGCAGCATGGCTCTGTTACAACAGTTCTGTCAGGAATAATTGGCCAAACTATTGTTTGGTCCATCGCGAAGCTTGTGGAAGGATATCCAGAACATTTGACCCAAGTCATAGAGTTTAAAGGCAATGGTACCAAATACTAATGAAATGTGTGTAAACTTCTGACTTTGAAGAAAGTAATGAAAATGTGTCTAAAAGAATCCATCTCTCATTATTCAGGCATTTATTAAATAGAAATAAGTGTGGTAATTCTAACTGATCTAAAACAGGAAAGGTTTAGTCTGATTTTATGTCAGATATTCAGGGAAAAAAAGTGTATGTGTTTATATTTATGTAGTGTATGTACATGGTTTTCAAGGGGGGTCAGAACAGGCAACATATGGGCCTAACAGTTGACAAATTAGAGAATTAAAGATTCTTAAAATATAAAAAAATATATATATATTGTAAACAAGCCTAAGGTAAAATGACTTTTTTATGGCAGTAAATGTGCAGGGCTTTTTTTTCTAGATGTATTATTTTGTTTGGTTGGATAGTATCTGTGCTAAATATTTGTATGAGTTTTACATAAGTCAAGTCACAACATTTTTGGCCAACATTTATTTTAAAAAATGTGGATGTTTTTTTGTGTAAATTAATCATCTCAGTCCTACCTCTGTCCAAACAGCAAGTAAAATTATAAACATCAACCAAAACTTTCAAATAAGAGAGGAGGTAAAAAAAAAAAAAAAAAAAAAAAAAAAAAGGCAAAATCTTAAATGTAATTATGTTAAATTTAGTGGCTATTCTGACTTGTCTTTATGCACTTTATTAGAAACACTGCCCCAAAATTTGAGTGACTGTAAAAACATTATTTATATTATTTATGAAAAAATGCATGCTCACCTTGGTTTTGCTCAGTCATAGCAATATTAGCATACACATTTTCTTCTTCCATTTTAGCCATCTCAGTCCAACTTCTGTCAAATACTGTGTAAGCAAAGTCATTGTTCTTTAAACACTGTAAAGTTCACTTCCTCTTTCCATCTATTTTTTCTTTTCTTTTTTAAACTCTCTGAACTTCCCATGAGACATCCATTCTCCATTGTCAGTCATCAATGTTCCAAGTTTAGCATACAGAGCCTTATCATGCTCGTTGCAGAGGTAACATAAAACATTATCTAAAAACATCTGTTGATTATGAAACAATTAAATAAATACCTCCAAATCATTTTAACACCAAATTCTGTTGATCCATCTGAGAGTATGACTTCACCATATTCTACAATATGAAAACCACCAATACAGATTATATACATTTTAAACAGTACCCAGAGTTTTATCAGAAATTGGTGGCTTATTGGTTAGAGCTAGACCTGTACTATTGTTGTATTCTTGGGCAATTCACTTTATGCCTTCTGGGTTGTTGCAAGTTAAACAACTGGAAAAGCCCTATATAAGACCATAATACCCCAACCAAGTACAAGGACTGTTGTTGGCTAAAGGTATTCTCAGTTGACTAACGATATGTTCTGCCAATCGATAAGTCGAATGAAAAGGGAGTGTGTCAAAAGCTCTCAAAACTATCTTTATTATGTGGCCATGTTATGGGTCAAAACTACCCAAATTCACATGACAACAACTACACCGGAGTTCATGCTAAAACTGTTTATATGGAAAAGTAGGATACTCCATACTTACAAGGAAAAAAAGATTAAACTTTTGATTCATTTCTAAATCTTTAGATAATTTACTACATACCTTTTTTGCTGCAGTCCCTAAACCTCTAAAATCAAAATAAAATTATTAATTGACTAATAAACTTTTTGTTCAATTGCATTATTTTTCTCTGCTGTTACCTTCACCAGGTCTCCCTTCATAGTTAGACATGTCACTAAATTGTTAATAAGGACAAGACAAAAAATGAATAAAATAACCCAAACTCAGTCATCAAACAAGTTTATAAAACAGCCCTCAGTCCACATGCTAAATTATAGATTTTAATAATGAAGTTATTCTTGTACAGAGTATTTCTTTGGTACAATTCCAGAGACAAAATATTACTGATATCCTTTAAAACAGAGTTAACAGAGATTTACCTACAAGTCAGATATACTGTTTTAAAACCACGTCAGTGAGCCTATAAGCGGACTAAGCGGCTGCTTAGGGCCAACTAAAGGCTAGGGCCAGCCCTGAGTATGGGGATAGAACTGCCAAACTTCTGGTTAGTGAGAGAACGTCTCAGTTAAACAGCATAAGCAACCCAGACATTTAACTAGGGCACCATTTGTTGGACTGGGCACCAAATCCAAATTGTTCCCCTAAAAAATGCAAAGTCCACCTTTTCTTAGGACACACAGATGGAAGAATACAATATCTCACTGATTATGATGATAATATACTTATTAGTATATAATTACATAACATTTCATTATAATGTATTTATGATAAGTTAGATTCACAGTCTCTGTATTGAGTTGGTGACTTCTCACAGATGAATCTATTTTGTGTGCTACAGTGTTGATCAAACCAATTCTCATAATATAACACATATATCCCTCCCATCCCCACACAGTCTTCTCCTTCGGGATATCCACTCAAATTGTTGGGTTCAGGGATGAATCCTCTTCTCATCCAAAATGTTAAACTGAACCAGAAATACAGAGGGAATAGTCAGGCTAAAATATTTACAAATGTTTAATAAACTAATTTTGACCAAATCTCACCTTGGGTTAAGTGAAAAACCATCCACCCACTTCCACACTCCCTCTGTTTGGGAGTCTGTCAGTCCAATCCAGAACTTTTCTTCACTGTTCATCCTTAAATACTGCACTTTATAATGTAGAAACTCCTAAAATGTACAAACACAAAAACTGCATGTGTCTCAACAAGAGGCTGTGGCACTAGTAGCACTACTTTAATTTGCTTGTCTGTTTCTTACTTTGATTGTCTGTTTCTGTTTCATTGTTAATTTTCTAGCTTTCTGTTGGTTAAATCAATTATGATGTTCAGCTCTAAGAGGTAACTACTGTTGTGATTTTGGATTTTACAAAAATAAATAGAATTGAACTAGTGAGAGTGCTCATGATGAGAACCATAAAGCTTTTTGTAGTTGAAGGGAATATACATGGAGCATGTTTTTGAGTCACATACCCCTCAATGGTGCATTCAAACCACCGTGTGAGAGGTGTGGAGTTCAAAAACTAAAGATATTTCATACGATCTGCAGTGTGAACACAGCATGAGACTTTAGATGATCAGTCATGTACCCCCTGCTCCAAAGCACTTGAAGAAAGTGTCTGTAAATGCAGTCCATATCATGCTATGCAATAGTTAGTAGATTTTTTTTTATTATATGAAAGCGTGTGCATCCAAAGAGATCCAAATAATAAATATCCTTATGAAATAGAAAAAAATTGCAATTTTCTTGCTTTTACAATCCCTCCTTGCTTACCTCCCATGGTCTACACACATATAACTGAGGGGTACCCACACCACCGTTTGGCAACCACTGTTCTAAACTAATCAGCGTACAGTACCTGCTCCGAGACGCTCTCAATCTTCACCAGGCTTCCACCTCCAGTTTGACAATTGACACGGCTCTGAGCCCATGTGTACTTCCTACTGGAGAAAAAGTAGCACTTTTGTCCATGAAGCTCCCAGCCGTTGCCACAGTAGAGTTTGGTTGGACATGGTGGTACTGGTGGGGCAATTTTGCATCAGCAATTTTGGATCAGCAAGTTTTTTAGTTATTTATTATAATTAAAGTGGAAATATCATGCATTATTTTAGCTTTAATTGGCCTTTCGGTAAGCTTTTGGGGACCTTGGTTTTGGTATTTCATGCTTTCCACCTTAAAGTACTGTTTAATACAGTGTAAAAACTATGCAATTAAAAAAAATAAATAAATAAATGTAGCCATCAGACTATATGGTCAGTGCTATTATAATCATGCTTCTGTAGTGAATGCAATTTGAATGTGATTCTCAGGATTTGATTGATGGACTTAAAAACTGTACAGATCACTTCTGTGGCTGTGTCAAACAACCTCATAAACAGGATCAATAATATGAGCGTTAATTAGGCAGATCTTTTCCTATACAAGTGGAAAATTGTATATAACCTGGTTAAAAAGCTCAAAAAGAGAATTTTGCATGATATGTCCCCTTTAATGTCATGACTGTGACCAATACCTGGAGGAATGGGAGGGTCAAGAGGGTCAGTCATACAAGGAGAAGGAGGAAGGGGGAAAATAAAAGGAGGGGGACAAGATGGAGGAGGAGGGGGAGGTGGAGGAGGAGGGCAAGATGGAGGAGGAAGGGGAGGTGGAGGAGGAGGGCAAGATGGAGGAGGAGGGCAAGATGGAGGAGGAAGGGGAGGTGGAGGAGGAGGAAGGCAGGGGAGGGGAGGGGGGCAAGGGTTTAGGACGAGGAGGACGGGGGCGAGGGGGACAAGTACAGGGACGAGAAGTAGTTGGTACAGGTGTAATTGTGGTCAGGTTTGTTGTCTGAAGTCTACTCTTGCATTCTTTGGTGTGAACTGTGGGAAAGAGAGAAAGGTAACAATAATTTAAGGCAGAAAAATAATAATTTGACACAATTTATTTTTTCCCACAGAATGAAATTATCTAAGGTCCTAAGTATTCGGGAGGAGAGACTGCCCCTGTTATGAAGGTGTTGTCCCTTTGCCTGGAAAGTTTTGAAGTAAACTTGTTTATCTCCATGGAGATAAACAATAAGTAGCTGATTCCCAACCAGACATACAGATTTAACCTGTAATTGAATAAATGTCAGATAGAGACATAGGAAAAGAAAATGTAATTCAGAACTGAAAAAGCCACTTGAGTGGATGGCAAAACGTCTTCACTCTAAAACTCGTTCATTTGACAGAATTCAATTTTCTATGGAATCTATCTGGATGACTGAGGGATTAAACAGACATCAGAGACGTCCTAGAGATGTTTTATATGTGGAAAATTTCAGGCAAAGTGAATACCATAAATGAGAAAAACAGATGTGTATTACACCTTTAAACGTAATCTAACATTAGTCCCATTTGTGTAACTTACAGAGGAGGGCGACTCCATCAAAGGCATAAGCGACGATCAGAGCCACAGCCAGCACCACTGCTACTCTCAGCACTGTCACCTTCACCCTCCTCCCAGAATGCACTCCTGTACAAACAACCGGAGTTTTACTATACCTGATTTTCCCTCTCTAAAACTATCTGGTAAATTTTAAACAGTAAAGTTTTTCTTCACTTACCTTATACATTCTGAGCATCCTAATTATTCACAGAGATGAGTTCATAACCTTTTTTCACAACTTTCAGAGACCAGTGTGGAGTTTCGCAGTTACAGTAATGCTAACAAAGCAACTTACATAGGCTAATCACGCACTTCTAGCTTGTCAGACAATACAACACTTTATATTAGATGCAAACAGTACACAGCAGACTTATTTTGTCCTGAAAAGTTGCGGGATAAGACAAAAAATGCTCAAATACATGGAAAAAACAGGTACCTGTCTTTAAATGATGCTGTTTCTGTTCATGGGGGTTTAACATGCAAGAAATGTATGGTATGGTATTCTTTTGTTCTGGGATATTGCACTACCATCCATGAACCAAGACTGCCGGAAGATTTATACTTGTACATAGTTATTTTATTTTGTAGTTTCTGTAGATGATGCAATTAGTGACGTCACTTCCTTTTGCTGCATATCTCTGTACTTTCTCCAAACTTCATATAGGCCTATCTGTGTGGTATCCGTGTGCGTTCCTGTCCAAAAAATGAGTATAGTCGAGTGTTATATTATTGCAATAAGTGTGTTAGTGTCCTGGTCCTGTGCTTCTATGTTATATTTGTGTATATGAGTGCATCTGTTCTGTTCGCCATCCCTTAATTGGCCATGCATCATAAGTGTGTTATAGCCTGTGAGTCCATTACTGTATATAGTTTATATCATTTGCAGTTTATGTGTGCTGTTTGTAAACTAAGTTAACCCTGGTTCGTATTTCTAAAGTTACTTGGTCAGTCTTATCTCCATCTCACATTGTAATAGCCTAGTGTGACCTGACATCAATTAAGGCTGAAAAAGCACGTGGTGGCTGTGCCCATGCAGTTGTGCCAATGATCCCAGACAGAGCGTCAAAGATCACCTTATCATGCCAATATCCCCTGTGTTTGCTTATATACGGTAAACCAATTAATAGTGCATATTTGTATATATTATTTTATTATTAATGTAAACTATTTTGGAAACCCACCCTAAATCCACTTATTCAGTTCCATAATGACCCTGTAAAGGCTCCAATATCTTCAATAAAGTTCCCTTGGTGTATCAGCCCTCTCAGTGTCCACTCTCTAACCAGAGCCCATCAGCACTTACCAGAGTGTCCCACTCTATCACATGGTCCTTTGAGCTGGATAAAATAGTGAACTGCAAAGAACATGGAGTCACAACAATTGTTTACAGACCCAACTGTGTGTCCTAGAGCCCAGCAGGAGAGACGGCTACCTCCACACCTGGATGACTTTGAAGTTGGATCTCTACCTGCAGTTACAGTCCTATCTAATAATAATAATAATGCCTTACACTTGTAATGCGCTTTACAGGCTTGTCAAAGCCCTACACTATAGTCATTATTCATTCACTTCCACACTTGGTGATGGTAAGCTACTGTGGTAGCCACAGCTGCCCTGGGGCAGACTGACGGAAGGGAGGCTGCCCATCTGCGCCATTGGCCCCTCCGACCACCACCAATCATTCACAAACACACCACTGTCATACTAGGCAATATGGGTAAAGTGTCTTGCCAGGACACAACGACAGAACTTGGTCCAAGCAGGACTCGATCCTCTGACCCTCGTTGTGGGGGAACCAAAGATCTAACCAAGCTGCTCTCGGCTGGCAGCTTTGACAAAATTATTGCACAAATGCTTATCTACAGCTGTAGTTCCAGAGAATGTGATATTATAGAACTAGACCAATTAAAAAAAGTTATAATATAATATTCAACAAAAACAAACAAACATTTGAATCTTTCATATTCAAATGAAACAGTCCTCATAATATCAGGAGGGAAACATTAGACCCATGATTTTCTTTTTCATTATTTCCATTATTGCTTAAAAAAAACAAAAAGCAAAAAAAACAAAAAACATTGTTTTCAACTTTCCATTTAGAAATAAGATACTTTTTCTGTGATGTAAAGATAATTATTGTATTTTTGAAATCTATTACAACCAAAGTGCTACAGATATAGTAAAAAATATTGCCAGTGTAATGGGTAAAATAATAAATACACAGTCTTACCACTGTGTCGAGAGGCTGTTGCTGGAACATTGACATATGTCTTCTTTTGATTTTGAGACATCTCGACTCCTCACAGATCCAGAACTGAAAAGCCAGTGGGTGAGGGTCACTCATTTATAGTTAAAACTGATTCAGAAATCTTCCTTAAAAGTGCATGTGTAACACTTCCTTATTTTATTTACAGGTTTTAGAGATGGGTTCAAAATACACTTAAATCTTACATCCTCTGACCTTTCATTAAAAAAAAAAATAATAAAAAAAAATAAAAAAGTAATCTTATATAAACGAGGGTACATAAAACTATGAAATATTTGTTCAAGTTTTTCTTTATTTTGTAATTTGTTGTAGCCAATATTAGAAACTTTGCCTCTTTCAATGTATTGTGTAATCTCTAGCACAGTTTTACTTGGTACTTGGGGTTCCTGATTTTCAAACCGTGAAAGGAGGAAGTATTGTGATGGAAATGTATGTGTATTCATGTTGTGAAGAAAATATTCTTATCATATGTCTTTGTTTCAGTGCATTTGATCTGTGTCAGTCTGTCAGAGACCCAGATCAGTCATTAACATGTGTGAAGGCACAGCGGGCACTGTCCTCATCCCGCAGCAAACAAACAATAATAATAGTTTTTACTGGAGAAGCCCACGAAGTGATTCATAAAGTTACAGGTAGGAAACAACCACAGTTTAACACGAATAACATTATGTCTAACAAACTTATATTTGCGTGCAATTTATGTAATATCAGCCTCAAATTGATGCACTTAATTCTGTGATTTAACAGATTTTTACAAACCCTGAATGTAGAGAGTAGAGAAAATTGTCTGGACTGGTTAGGTTTATTAAAAGTGTACTATTGGTAACTTAATTTTGCTGTTTATATTTATATAAATGGCCAGTGGATCTGAAATATTTTTTTATGAAATGCAGTGTGAACCTAATTTCCAGCCCAACCTGTAATAGTTTTTACTTTCTTAGTGTGTTTGTCATTATAGGTTTTGACTCTGCAGGACTTTCAATCGACAAAACATAAGGCCCATTATCCCTTTGTGCAGCCAACAGTGCTAGCTAGCCCTCCTCAACAAGGGATGCATCATATCACTGATTGGTATAAGTGCGTTGGGTCATGTCTCCACTGTCCCCTGTCCAGAGTCACTGAGGAGGAGGTGGTCAAGCCTTCAGAGACCTGTGGGGCATCTATGGTTCTGTCAGGGCAGATGCAAGGCAAGATAAGCCAAGTTTATTTGTATAGCATAATTCATACACAAGGTAATTCAAAGTGCTTTACAGAATAAGAAAGACAGTAAAATCACAATAAAACAAATCTCAACATAAATAATCACAAATAATTATCATAAAATTAACATTAAAGAAGAAAAGTGCAGGATAAAAAACCTTTCAGTCAAATGCACAGCTAAACAGAACTGTTTTGAAACTGGATTAAAACATTGTCAAAGTAGAGGCCTGTCTCACATCTTCAGGAAGATTGGTCCAGTTTTAACTGGATAAAACTGAAACACTGATTCCCCTCAGTCCTCAGAGTGTGAGATGGTTCATATGGCACGAACATGTCACTAACTTTGGTGCTAGGCCATGGGAGACTTGTTCACAAGCAGAGCTGCTTTAAAGTCTATTCTCTGAACCACAGAAGCCAGTGCAGAGACCTGAACACAGAACTTATGTGCTCGTACTTCCTGGTTCTAATCAGGACCTGAGCAGCAGCGTTCTGGATGTACTGCTGCTGTCTTAACGCTCGTTTGGAGAGGCCAGTGAGCAGGCTGTTACAGTTGCAAACTTACTGGAGACAAATGCAT